>JAHZMU010001820.1:0-30441 GCA_027743725.1 Rambutsinella grinnellia
TAATTACATGCGTCATCTTGCGCATAAGTGGAGATTTTCTGCCAGTTCTCTGCTCGATAATATCAGTGATTGTCCCTAAATGGCCACTAAATTTATTGGATTTTTTAAAATCAATTTTGCCCACATTTTTTAGTCTCGGAAAAGTAAAATCATCAATGGCTTGTGAAATTTTTCGAAATATGTTTGTATTTATATACAACTTATTAGCCTATTCTTTTATAACTAAATATTTCATTATCCTGCTAATTCAAACAATAGTTGGAACTATTCACTTATCTAGAGCCATTTTAATATTTAAAAGGTAATTTCATGCAAATTGGAATAAAGTATATTTTATTAACACAGCTATTTTGCAGGTACGCGGAATCAACCAATGATATTTCAAAAACTGTTCGTATCTACAGACAACTGCAAATTATGGAGCGACAATTCAATAAACTGGCATCAAACTACCTCGTCTTAACTCTCATTCATGTCATGTTAGGAGAAGTATTGTGCGCATTTTTGTTACTGGGCAGCAACGAAATGGTATTAGGGAAATTGACAATTTCTCTCAAAATCTTGTACAGTGTAGCCGCTCTGGATTGCATAATTGTTATGGATTTGGTATTCGGATTTTGTGCTGATGTTCATACGACATCTGTAAAATGCTTGAAATCTCTGAGAGCATTACATTTCACTATTTCTAATAATAATAGACGGAAGCATATGGAGAAATGTTTAAGATCATTCCCTACAATCAAGGTTGAATTTGGTAGCATGAATTATATTGACAAATTGACTCCTGTTATTTTTCAGGATTTTGCAATGCGAAGGATTGCGGATGGATTGTTGCTTTTAAAAAGACGATAAGATAAAAAAATTTAGTAATTATTGTACATTTAAGTAATTGTAAACAATAATTTGTAAAGCTAAAATAAACGCGTATTTTCATGAGCTAGTAAACACATAAGTAGATCAAATGCTTAGTTCTATTTTTTGAAATGCAAAAGTTTATTGGTGAATTCAGCAATTCAGTCATTCTGTAACTTTGGTTTTATTGTCGGTGAAAGAAAATTCGTGTGTTATGTCAAATGAAAATATAGATAAAAATATGTATTAAATGATCAATAAGGTGTGCTATAAGAAAATAAATTGCTGCGTTATCAGAATACCATGAATTAAAGAAAATGATAGCAATAATACATTTATATAAGAATTGGATTAAACAACTAAACCTACATAAATTGTCATTTAATTTCTCTTGTAGTTTCCATGACATAACCATACGCGAAAACGTTATTACAAACAATATAAAAATATTTCTATAAAATTGTAATTTAAGTGAAACGGGGACGGGAGGCGTAACATAATTCAAGGACTTTTCAAACCCGACAAAACCAAAATTTGTTTTCGAACACGAATTCCGAATTGGGCATACCAAATAAAGACATTACTTCCTTGGTATTTTCGCAAAACAATTAAGATTTAAGACAATAAATTCTCTTTCAAATTAAAATTATCCAATTCCATCTAAAGGCGGAAAACTGGAGCGGAATTGAATTATCGTTCATGGCTTCTTCATGCGTCATTAGCCATACCGTTAACCAAATCATTTACATGTTTCTGTGTATCTTCCGCTTTTACCGCGAACGAAATTCGCAATGCAAATTCCGCATCACTTGTTAGTTATAATGATACTCTCAATCATCTCTCAAACTGTCTATTTATCTCTCAGGTAGAAATTTCAATTAAATTTTCTAATTAACGGCATATTTGGGATTTCATGCTATCTCATTTCACGTCAATCTCGTTTATATTGTTCTTGTTGTTTTAATAAATACAATCGTATATTGTATTATTCTTAGCCGGTAATGTTCCAGAGATTAACGAAGCGAGTTTACAAAGTTATTTTATCATCAAGTTCTTAAAATATTTGACAGTTATAATCCAATCTATGACAATTTGATTAAATGACAATTTTTTAGGGGTTATTCAAAGTTTAGTTTTGCCAAGCAAGTTAAGCGTTACTTGTGCCTGGATTTAAACCACCGACACTTTCACACATTTCAAAAATCATATTAATTATTATGGAAAATAAGTAAAAGGAAAATTTACTTCTCTCAACATTACTTACTACTCTTTTACTTCCATCAATACGATTGAAGCACTTCCATAATAATACTTATAAGAATCTATCAATATTAATTATGGGACCTTGGCGTTTAATTAAAAAGCCATAATAATATATTTGCACACTTTTTCAGGAAAACCAGCGTATAAGCGTGTAATTAAGTTCCAGGTCAACACCAGCAATAATATTTCATAAAATAGTAATCACCACAGTATTTGTTAATTTGCAAAAAGAGTGTTATATAATTTCAATTTAATAGCTGTATTGAATCCAAACGTCTAGATTTTATTCCGCTGTATAAACAAAACAATAGCTTTTATTACACACATTGCAAACTACAATTCCACTAGCATAATTGCTCTATTCACACCATCCTACGATACGATTAGTAAAAGCAAATGTGATACGAAAATTTTCATTTTTGGACTTACTGAAATGAAAACATCCTAAAATTTCCAGAAACCGGATAATTTCTTTGGAATGATATGTCTACCTAATCATATCTGTTTAAAAAAACATTTCTCGCAATTTCGTGAATTTCTTAAATCGTCGTTCTTCAAAAACCCTTCTCAAATTATGAAATATTCAAACTTATCATTCCAATACTATATCAGAATGTATTCTGAAGCAAATCTCGTCAATGAATTTAAATTGCTTTCCAACTCATGTTGGAAAAGGATCACAGGGATTCCATACAGCTGGAGCAATGAGACTGGATATTTAACAGTAAATACAAGAGCTTTTCTGAACGCAGCAGTAATCATAATATTAACTGCAGTTTCTACGATTGCCAACATTATCTATGAAATATCAAGTGGAAAAGTATATGAAAAGCCGATATCCAACACTTATTTACAAGGAATCATTCTTTGTCCATTGATATTAGTTGGAGGATTTACTTACTGGATCCACTACGAACCGGAAATTGTCTCAAAATATTTTAATCAAATGGCCGAGTTTGAAAAGAGAAATTTAAAAGATTTTGATATTTCTTTTAAGTCTTACTTGAATAAGAAGAAAATGACTAAATTGGCGGTTATTACTTGTCTTGTGTTAAGAATTAGTGGAGGAGTAATCCTGCCATATCTCAATGCCACAATTGCTGTGCTTGTTCCAGATTGGCCATTAAATTTGGTCAATTCCTATTCAATTATTTTGCCAATGTCAGCAAATCAAGAAAAAGTTGCAAAGTTCCAAGTTATATATCGATTTTTTAATATTGTTTTAATTTTAGCTTATAACCTAATAGTCTCCTTCTTAATATGCAAATACTTTCTCCTTTTAATTATTCAGACAATAATTGGGACGGTGAAATTGTCTTCTGCAATTTTAATATTAAAAAGGTAATTTAAGAAACTAAATGTTTATGCAAGTGGTGCTTTTTAATTGAGTCGAAATTGATTTTACAGGAATGCAGAAAGAGAAAAAGATATTTTGGGAACCGTTTCCACCTACAGACAACTACAAATTATGCAAAGACAATTCAACAAGCTCAATTCCAACTTTCTTGTTTTTCTTGTCATATATCTGATTATGATGGAAGTATTATTTGCTCTTCTTTTACTTGGCAACAACGAAGTGATATTAGGAAAGTTGTCTTTATCTATCAAAATGTTTTCGGGGATAACCAGTTTCAGCACTACGATAGGTATTGTATTCGTATTCGGATTTTGTGCCGATGTTCATGCGACATCTGTGAAATGTTTGAAATCTTTGAGAGCATTACAGTTCAGCATTTCCGATAATTATAAGCGGAAGGAAATGGAGAAATACTTGCGATCATTTCCTCCAATTAATGTTAAATTTGGTAGTATGAATTATATTGATCAGGTAACTCCTGTCATTTTCCAGGATTTTGCTATGAGAAGAATTGTGGATGGATTAATACTTTTGAGAAGGAACTAATCAGTATAAATTTAATTTTTCTTTTATAGAATTTATGGTGATAATTGTGGCCCTGATGGTGTTCCTTGCAACGCCTCAAACATTAAACAAAAATCAGATAAAAATATTTTTAGCCATTTATAAAATTTAGTAAACAATTTAAAGTAAATTATAAAATAAAGCGGGGACGCCTAGCATGACTTATGAAATTTAATATCAAAGCTGACAAAAACAAAGTTTCTTTTCGGACACGGATTTGGCATGCCAAATTACTTCCGCGGTATTTTATTAGATCAGCTAGTGCTAACGAAAACGATAAATAGTTTCTTAAAGTAAATTGTTCAATGCCATCTAAAGGTGAAAATAAATTAAACTTTAGTCTATGCCTACTTCTCGTGCGTCATGTTTTAGAAAAACAAAATCCTTATCACTTGTTAGTTATTTTATTTGCGATGAAACTGTCAATCATCCTTCAGACTGGCTCTCATGTAAATACTTCAATTTTATATTAATCATGTGTGATTTGTGTTCATGTCTCAATTCAAGTTGAGCCTGTCAGTATTAGCCGTTTTAATAAATACAGTAGCATTTCACATTGATCTTAGTCTGTTATGTTGTCGAGTCTAAGAAAGGTTTTTTATTATTAAAGCTAGTTTTGCGCCATTAGCCGACACCAACACGTCCAGAGACTGTTATCAAAGATCAACTTAATTCTTACTAGTTCTAAGAAAAATATACTTCGCTCAATATAATTTCTTTCAATTTCTGTCAAAAGTAACGAGACGCTTTTATAATAACAAATATCCAAATCAATATGAATATCAAATATTGGACATTAATTAAAAACCCATAATATTATATTTTCGTTCGTTCCTGTAAAACCTTATAATTAAATTCGAGGCCAATATCAGCAATAATACTTCATAAGTAATAATTTCTAAAGTATTTGTTTATTTGCAACTTTAGAGTGTTATATAGATTTTAATCAGTCATGTAAACAAAGAGCTTTTTACATTCTATCCCATTGCAACAAAAAACTACACTGACATAATTATTCTTTTTTTAAACATTTCTAACGACTAGTAAATGTGAAGCGAAGATTTTAATTTTTATACTTATCGAGATGAAAACATTTACAAAAGCCGAATCATATCTTTGGAATGATATCTTTCTCTAATCATATCCGTTTAGAAAAGTATTTCTCGCAATTTCGTAATTTTTTTTATCGCTGTTTAGGATTTTTCTAACATTCTGCAAAAAATCCGTTTAAAAGAATGGAATATTCAAACTTATCATTCCAATTTTTTATAAGGATGTACAGGGAAGTCAATTTCATAGCTCGATTTAACTTGCTTTCCAACTAATGTTGGAAAAGGATCACAGGGATTCCATACAGCTTAAGCAGTGAGACTGGATATCTAACAGTAAATACAAGAGATTTTCTGAACGCAGCAGTAATCATAATATTTACTGCATTTTCTATGATTGCCAACATTATCTATGAAATATCAAGTGGAAAAATATATGAAAAACCGATATCCAACACTTATCTAGTAGGAATCATTGGCTGCACACAATTTATAATTGGGGTATTCTGTTACTGGATCTACTACGATTCGTAGTCTACGAACCGAATGGAAAATTGTCTCGAAATATTTCGGTCAAATGGCCAAATTTGAAAAACGGAATTTAAAAGACAAATCTACAAAACTTACGCAATTCAAAGTTGTACATTAATCTTTTAATATCGCTTTTACTTTTGCTTTTAATATGATAGTCCTCTTTTTAATATGCAAATACTTTCTGCTTTTACTACTTCAAATAATAGTTGGAACAGTGAAATTGTCTTCTGCAATTTTGATATTAAAAAAGTAACTCATATTTTAATTAACTGAATGGGTATGCTAACAAAATGTCGTTAATTAACTCAAACTAATTTAATCTTACAGGCATGCAAAAAGAAACAAAGATATTTCGGAAATTGTTTCTACAGACAACTACAAATTATGGAACGACAATTCAACTAGCTAGATTCAAACTAGCTGGTATTTATACTGATTTACTTTATCATAGTTCTTTGTTTGCTCTCCTTTTAGTTGGCAACAACGAAATGGTATTAGGAAAGTTGACGACTTCGATCAAAATGTTTTCGGGGATAGCAAGTTTCAGCTCTATGATGGCTATTGTATTCGTATGTAGATTTTGTGCTAATCTTCATGCAACATCTGTAAAATGCTTGAAATCTTTGAGAGCATTTCAGCTTAGTAATTCTGATAATTACAAGCGAAAAGGAAATGGAGAAATGTTTAAGGTCATTTCCTGCAATTAATGCTAAATTTTATGGTATGAATTATATTGATCAGGTCACCCCAGTCATTTTCCAGGATTTTGCTATGCGAAGAATTGTGGATGGATTAATACTTTTGAGAAGGACGTAATTATAGCTGTTTACTAGCCTAAGCAATAAAAATATAAAATTCCAAATCACTTCCTTGGTTTTGTTTGTGCACTTTTGTTGGCGCTATTATTTGTAAATTTTGAATTAATTTTATAGTTAAATTATTTAACAATTATATAAAAAGTAAAATAAATACATATTTCCACGAGTAGATAATGACGCAATTTGATTTAAATGCTTTAGAACTTTCGAAACGCAAACGTTTATTGAATTGTTTGAAGTGCTCTAAACTGAAGGTACAAACAACTTTGCATTCAAGAGCACACTCAAGCATTAATCGATGTTATTGGTGTCGATGAAAGGAAGTTAAAAATTTCAAGGTCTGTGTATTGGATTGTGATTATGTACTAACAAGCTGGTCACGACAAAAAAAATTGTCAAAAAGAGAAGTGGTCATTTCAATCGCGTCATTTTTCTCGTCACGCAAGTGTTCTATCGTGTCTAAACTGCATTAGTTTACTTCATTGTGAGTGCTCTGCTTGTATCTTTTGAAGAGTTTATATTTCCGATTTTTTCACTAAAATTTGTTCAGAGCAATGCCCGGGTTCAGAGGAATTTTATTAATTTGCTGTGTAATTCTAGCATTAGCTAACCCTGTTTATAGCTACTCGCATGCGTTTTGTACAGAAGAGAAATTCGAAAAATGGTGTTATCAGTAAGCAATTTATATCATAATTCCTTATTAGAATGTCTTGAACATAACTATGGCTTTTGCTTCTTTTCTAGAAAATGTAAAAAGTTTGACGCGAGCGAACAAGTAGAATGTACAAGAGTCAACAACGAATGTGGATGCAAGGCAGCGCTGGTAATTCAGCCTAGCGATTGGTATAACTCTCGGCGTTCATTACCATTCCAACCCTCTGCTGTTGTTTTGGAATTTGCTACTTTCTCAAAAAGTCCAAAAGAAAGAAACGAGGAGAAGTACTTAAATTGCCACCTAGCAGTGTGTACAAAAATCAATCACTACTATTTCTATATAAATCTTTGATTAATTAAAAAAAATTATTTATCGAAAATGCAGACATGCGAACAAACGTACATACTATTTCCCAGCCTCAATTCTTGGGTCCTGCTCCAGCTTACAGTAACAACGGCATTGTTCCTGAGAACTATATGCCAGGTTCAGCTCCTTTGCCAACTGCTCCCATTATGATATAAGTCATGGGTCATGACTAATAAATAATCACGCTAAATTATCGGGATTCAAATAAAAAATGAAAAAAACGAAATATTTTATTACCTAAAAAGTAAAAATTCAAAATTGTTATAGGAATTGATGTCCAATCAATATGAACAATTTTATAAACGAGCTTTGATAATTTTTATCAACCAACTTAAATGCAATCTTATTCTAAGTTAAACTTAAGCATACCTAGATTAATAAAAAAAGTTACAAATATCTACGTTCTTTTCTCAAAAATCTACAAGTTTCTCCAAAACGTTTAACCATTTCTTAATTTCTTGAATTCCAAGCTTGGCGGATTGCGCTCCTAATTCTCCTGAATTCAAATGAGTGGTTAGTTCGGTCATCTCTGATTTTAAGCCTTCCATTATTATGTCAACGACGGTGTTCCTAAGTCCCTCCAATTTCTTTACGTCGTTTAATCCTTTCCGTCTATCTTCAAACATAACTTTTCTCCCATTTACACTTATTTGATACCTTTCAAGGTAATCGTTCTCGCTGAAAACTATTTTGAGATGCAAAGGTTCGCAATCAAGTCGCTCCTTGACCCCTCGTTCATCTTCGAAAGTAGTTTTCTTATCATTTATATATATTATATGCTTATCAGTGTAATTCGGCACGAGTAGATCCATAGTAGGCCTTCCTAAACTAACTATCAAATATCACTGGAACAGGAATAGGAGTAGGAATCACAACATCAGCATCCAAATCTTGTTTAGTGTCTCCATCATTAGCCTCCTTTTCCTGCTTGCTTTCCGACTCGGTTATATCATTTTCCTTTGAGAGCGTTTCTGCGCAAACAAATTCAATTTAAAATTTAGTAATAAAGTATTTATAATTATTTGCAACCATTTCATAAACAAATACGTACCAAGATATTCCTTGTTTTTATACCCCCTTTGGATATAATCGATTAGGTTCATGCGTTCAATATCATCCTCCTTCAAATCATTATAAGAGCAACAGGTGCTCGCTAATAAAGTTGTTAAAATCAGCAAAAACGCAGTAGATCGAACGGCTTCCATTTTTGAAAATATTCCTGACAAAAAACTATGTAAATTCACAGTTTCAAGTCCGAGCTCAAATAACGACTAAACCCTTTAAAACTCAAATGAGATTTGTCTGTTTTTTCATTTCATTTATAAGAAATCAAATACATTTTTAGAATTAAAGAATAAAAGGAAATTTTCATTTTTTGCTTCAGTAAGTTAATCCGATTTCAACATAAAAAAGGGTTCAAATAGTAACTTATAAATTCTAAAGGACCGTCCAGGTACTTTTTACTGAAGAGAATTTTTAATGGAATGGGTTAGCTAAAGCTAGCGTAGAGTGTGCTCTTTTAAATATATTATCTTAATAAAAAACTTGCATTCCTATTTATACGAAAATGCTAAGGGTTCTAAAAAAAGGGTGAAGGGAGCCTCCGTTACGGAGAAAACCATAAAACTCAAGTATTAGACACTAGGTTTTAGGTAGCAAACCCTCTAAAACATGCCCGGAAAACCCAAAAATATAATTACTAATAATGAACTAACATTTCATGAAAACATACTTAAGTTTAAAGAACCCTAATATTTTCTGACTACCTGCAACTGCCACCTAATCTGTGTCTTTCGTTATCAAACAGCAAAGTTCTGCATGACTAGTTCTTCAATAATAAAAAATTCCATGAAAGCCGAGAAGGAAATTATTTGGCCTTTTTCAAGTACGCAATTACATGAGCGTCGAGTACCTATAACAGAACAATTGAGCAGTCGTGAAAAGCATGATAAATGATGGTTGATAGTTGTAGATAAGCTTTTCTAATCAACTCGATTTTGATTGGCTAGACAAAAGACGTCAAACGTTAGAAGCTTTTACTTTTTTTCCTCTTCTAAATAATTTATGTTAAAAAATATCAAATTACAGAGCCTTCAAAGTCGATAATTTATCAAGGCTATTGGATTATTCAAAATGGATTGAAACTTTTTAAAATAAATTTATTCAGTATATAATAGCTTATGTTCGCATAAGGAGTCGTCACTAACTTCCTCTTAAATAATTTCAACTTACGTTCAAAAATGCTAAGCAAACAATTCCTAAACGTCTTCGGAGCTTCTATAAACCTTTATAGTAAAATAGGCGGATTTCCATACTCATTTGATAAAAATCACCACCAGCTCTACCTAAACCCTGTAGCTCACAAGAGATATAAAATTACCACAGCACTTGTAACATTTTACACCCTATTTTTGGTTCGACAACTAATCCAAATAAAATTCTATGGAAAAGGAACCATCAGCGATTTTAACGTTACTTATGCAATGCTCATTGGAGCTTTAACAGTTTGCTTATCATTTGCACTTATGCATCTCCGCGGAAAGCGATTGATTGCTGAAATTAATCGGTTTATTCAATTCTTTCGGTACATACAAGGTAAGCCGGGTTAAACGTAAAGTAAATACATATCAGAGTAAGTAATATTTAATTTCATTTATAGGCAAATATCTATCAGCCAAGAAGCCAGACAAAAGCTTAACAATACTTTTACTGGTTGCCTTCTCTTATGTCACCCACATTGGCAATTTGATCGCCCAAATAATGATTTCGTCAGCAACCCTTTTATTTCCAAAGCTTCCGTTTCTTCTCACAAGTCTGGACTATCCAAACTCAATTATAGGCTACTTTTTTAAAATTATTGCGATACTCATCCAGCTCCTAGTTCCCTTCCCTGCAATAGGTTGTATTCCAATCATTGCCATTTTCACCATAACATATTTGGTCACACTTACTCAACTAGTCTCAAAGCATTTACGAGTCAACCTGTCCCATTACGTCTCTGGCAATTTGATCCGAAAGCCATTGCAACTAGTCCATGTCTTTAGGTCCTTACAGATCCTACACGAGTCTACACAGCTTGCTTTAGGAAATTATATTGTACCTTTCCAAACTGCAGCGACAAAGTTTGTCTTGTCTAATATAACAATGTTTGTATATTTTAGCGAGTTTATGGAAAGCCTTACAATTATTATGTTAGCTATTTGGGTAGTTTTAGCATTTTCAGTGTGGTCACTCCTTTTAGAATTTGCTGGGATTTTATATGCCAACTCGGAAAAGACTTTGTTGAGTTGGAAACGCCGTAAATTAAGAAATGGAAAGCGGGAGATAATATTTAAAAGATTTGTTAACTCTTGCAAGCCCTTGGCATTACATGATGGCACAAGATATGTAATAAGGAGGTTACACGTTTTAAAATTTCAGAGAGGTTTGATGCACGGCATGTTTCGAATAATGCTTACAATTAAAGGGGTAGATAGAAAATAGATAGGTTACAAAACTTGCAAATAAATTGTAAATTTGTTTCCATTTTAAACCTAAAAATAGTTCTGTACTTAATATTATAATTGCGAAAGCTAAGCCAATCATTAAAACATTAAAGATAACTTGAATATTACCATCCATCT
Organism: Rambutsinella grinnellia; assembly: GCA_027743725.1. Classification (NCBI taxonomy): domain Eukaryota; kingdom Metazoa; phylum Arthropoda; class Collembola; order Entomobryomorpha; family Entomobryidae; genus Rambutsinella; species Rambutsinella grinnellia. Next base: position 11,082 of record JAHZMU010001820.1, read on the forward strand.
TGGCAGCACTTGGACCTTGCTCATTCACTTCTTTTTGCGATTCGTACTTTTTTACTTTTGACTCACTTTCTGTTAAACTCAACCACTTCTCTTTAATACCAGACACTTTGAACCATTCAATTCTGGAAATCGTTTGGGATGATATCTGCCCAAATTTGTGAACCCAAATGTATGGCTTTAGGTACTCTTCTTTCCCCAAATAAATATTCTCTTTCATTTTCTCCCAATAACTTCCTTCCAATTTTCTAAGAATGAATGCCGTTTTATTACATTCCGTTAAAGCCCTATTTATTTCTCTTTGTTCAATATAGTTATAGTAATTAAAAAGTGCATTTAATCCCATTTGCTTTTTATAAGAATCCAATACAAGTCCCAATATCTTTCTCGGTTCAAACAATTTACTCGATTTTATCACCAAGTCATCTAATAAACTATATTCTTTGTCTTCATAAAGCAATTTAAAGTCATTGGATGTGAACAATTCCGACATTATTTTAATATACGGATGCAATTGATAAACTAATCTATTTTTTATTTCAGTAATTCCATAGTCCTGATAATTAGTCAGGTTGAATTGAGGAGTTTCTTTAGTAATCCATGTGAATATGAATGACTCGCGAGTAAAGATTGTAAAATTGTCTGAAATCATCTCCTGAATCTTTTTATACGGAAATTGTCGCATGGGACGAATAATGTTGTAGACATTATCATTTCTGTATCCCTCGTTTAAAACGACAACTGCCAGAAGAAACGCTCCAACCATTACCCTTACTGGTGTCCTCTGAATAAATAGTTGGCGAATTTCACCCGCTTCTATAGAAACCATGAAGAGCATAAAACTATTGTCATAGAACCATACACACTTTCTTTCAGTCCCTAACCCATAAAAATAAACGATACAACTCCACACCATTCCCACTACTAGAAAAGAGATTACTATGGAAAACCACACATAAATATCATAGACATCTATCAATTCAGAGAAAGCCAAGGCTCTCCTTTGTTTCACGCAAGTTACAAATTTAAACGCGTTTAACTTATGTTCGAAGGTCAGAGGTAGATGGAGACGATTGCCTCTCTCATTATGCCAAATAATATACTGCGAGAGTGCAAAACGATTATCCCGGAATGAATCCCGGTCCAATAATTGCCTAAACTTTCCAGGCTTACAAAGTACATTACTTTCCGCTATAAAAGAGGAATTCGGCTCTAACGTGACCAGCATGTGTATAACTCTATCTTCAAATCGGTAATACACGTCCTTGGCTTCCAACTGGTTGGGAACGTGACTCAAGCTTTTTACATCAAATGTTAATGGATTACAATTTTCAAATTTTTCGAGAAAAAACTTGCCTAACCCTTCATCCTTTACCATTGTAAGTGCTTCTTTCTGCCAAATACTATCGTAAATTGCTGATTTGCCGAAATGATTCTCGATTTTATAATAATCGGTAGACATTAGCAATTGTTCTTGTCTTGAATAAATATAATGATGAATATTAAAAACATTAACGTTCACGGATTTTTGAAAAAGCACTAAAAGAAACTGAAGGTTATACGTTTTCATTCTATTTTCATATATTATTCGAGGTAAGATATTTTCAATGACGTTTTTGATTTCATTTTGCTCTCCTATCTCGACAGGTATTCTTTTTGGAAGTTCCGCATAAAATATTTTAATAAGAGGAATTCGCGAGGGAAGAACTATTCGTGGCTCAAAAGTAATTTCGGTGTAAAGCCAAACGACAGGGTATTGAAACGGAAACTTTACATCGTTAAACAAGTGTGAAATTTGTTTATTGATTTTCTCTGTATGAAATTGTGGAGGAAACAGGTCGATTTGAAGTTTACATAAAGTTGGCTTGGCCTTTAGCCAGAAACGTCTAATTTTAAAATGTGAACATTGAATAGGGTAAGCAAGGTCAAGTTTGCCTCTCTCATATTTCAGGGTTATGTCACTGTAGCAAGAACATCCTAAAACAATATCTTCTGGAGTGCTGCCTTCCTTCTCAAGAATCCATGTTAAATATTTGTTTACTAAAGTGCTATTATTTCTCCTGTCAATTATTAGGGCAGGCACTGGCTTCCTAAGTATAATCGGTAGAGTGACGTTTCCTATATCAGCGCCAATAAAATTAGTCACTGTAGCTAAACCATTTGTTTGAATTCCGTGAAATAAATTGAAATCAATTTGATAAACATCATCCTCCCATAATGAAAAGAGGTTGGTGTATAATAGCTTAATATTTGGGCTATTACATGGCGTGTGTACTTCGAGTGTAGATGATTTATTAGATGATTGTAAGTCAAAGGAGAAATGCGATATTAACTTCGCAGTTGACAATTTCTTGTAAAATATTGCAAATATAAAAATTATTCGGAAATATTCCAACAAAGTAGGGCCCATTGTGTTAGAGTGAAAATTGGTAATTTATAAACAATGTTTTTGCCATTCGCTTCAAGAAATATTTGCAAGTTTAGGTCAATAAAGTTAGAATATAACTGGAGCATTAGCTTTACTTTTTCGAACTTTTTATTTTTTTACTAGCAAATTTCAAAGCTATTATAAATACCTAAATCCATCAAATAAAGAAAAATTAAGTGCGTAAAGTAAGAGCTATGCAAATACCCATATCTCAAGAAAATTAAATAATATTACTAAAACGTTATTCTTTAGCTCAGTCACAATGAAACATTATCATCTTCACATTGTACTTCCAGATTCTTTAATTTAATTCACAATGAATAATTTTTGACAATGCCTTTCGAGTAACAAAAAATTTAGCCTAGTTAAATTTGTTTAATAAAGTCTTTGTTACCTTGGACTGTATTAATATTGATCATTTATAAGTAAATCTATGCAGCAAGTAAAAACATTTGTAAAAATAATAATCTGCATTATAAGTACCACCTACCGAAATAGTTTGGCAAAATATGAATTATTCGACCACTATCATCCTCGAATATTTCGCCCTCAAATGCTATTTCGATCATTGAGTGGTGTATGGCTTTATTAACCAATTGCTACAATTTGAAAGATGCCATTCGAAGGATTTAAGTCCATCTTTACTGAAACAATTATAGACATCTAAAATTACACGAAACACAAGGTTGGTCTGTGTATCCATCAAAATTTCCGTATTCTATGTAGGTGTCTACATATTAAGTTTTGGTGCAACAATTTTTCTAAATAACAAGATTATTTTAAATATTTTCCATTATGTACTTTATCCTTTGCTGGCCGTCATCTCAATTCTCAATATTTATCTTACTTAATACCAAAAACAAATTATTTATGATCAATAAATAAAATTATAGTCTGTTATATTTCATATTATATACATCAGAACTTGGTAAATAACTAAGTAAAAATATTTCCGTCCTATCCTATTTAGCTTCTGAGTTTTATTCTCTGGTGTAAAATACCTTCATGTAAGGGTTCCATGATGACAATAAACGTATTTATTTATTTATTTATTTATTTATTATACTCAGTAGAATACTCCTCTCTTATTTTGAACAATTTACAAGCTTCCGAATAATTTCAAGATGATAACCGAAAAATTTCTGGTTAAATACTGGGGAAACCTAATCCTCAATCCTTTCCGCTGGAACCCATCCGAAAAAAAGTATCATTTGGGTAATTCAAAAATTCTTTTAATTTCCACAATGATTCAAAGCTTATTGGTTGCATCATTGGGATTGGCATTGCTAAAAGCAATTATTTCTTGGAAGTTTTATGCACAGAGTATGAATTGGGTAATGATAATTCTTTTGTATATTTCGTTTTCTGCAACACTCATCCTCGAGTACTTTGCCCTCAAATGCTATTTCGATTCTAACTTGGTGTGTGGCTTTGTTAACCAATTGCTCCAGCTTGAAAGAATTTATTTTAAGGATTTGAGTCCATCTCTGCTGAAACAATTAGAGACGAAAGGAATGATGCGAATCGCAAAGTTTATTTGTGTATCCATCAAACGGTCAATGTCTGTAGCTATATTTGTATACAGTTTTGGCGCTACAATTTTCCCAAATAGCGACATAAATTTCTTTCGCAATTTTCCAATAAGTATTCCGATAACCCTATTGGATAACTTGCTGGGTTCCAATGCGGAGTCATGGATTGGAGTTGTTGTGAGGAGGCTCTGGCTATTTTCGTGGAACGTCCTCACTATAAGCATCGACTGTACCTTTTGGATAGTTTTGAATTCTCTTACCATTCTGGGCTGCACTGCGCTCACGAATGCAATCTGGAGTTTCCAGAAGGTTGGGAGAAATGCTACCTTCTTCATGGAAATTCAGATTTTGGCCGAACTATTAAACGAAATGTTTGGAAATATTTTGGTCGTCTATCTGGCTTTCGTGGCGAGTGAGGAGATACTTTCAGCTTTGCACTTGATGCGGAGTAACGGTGCCCAATTAGCTGGAAATTTGATGATAGTATTCAACACAATTTTCTCCTTGTTCTTACTTAATGCTGTGTTTGGAGTTATCTTCATATTTGGATTTTGTGGAGAGGTCCACAACGCATCGAGAAAATGTTTGGAGAGAAAAAGAAGAGGAGTATTGGTTGGAAGGAAAACGAACGGTGGGCTTCTAAAGAGGAAGGTGGCTGAAAGGATTTTGAAATCATTTCCAAATATTCGAATTAGGTTTGGTAGTATGAATTTCATCGAGAAAATGACACCAGTCGTGTTTGAAGATTTCGTTATTTGTAGAATTGTTGAAGGGTTGTTGCTTACTAAATAGTATAATCCTTAAATACTTATAAGCCAAGATGCCAATGGTTTTTAATTTAATAGTGATTGTATCGGACACCAGCAACTAATTATAATCATTAATTTACAAAATCATAAGCATGACTTAATTTTTTTTTAATTTCACCTCAAAATAACCTCCGGTTTTAATCAACAAGTTAACTCATGTTGTGTTTGAAAACTTTGTTGTTTGTAGAATTGTTGATGTGCTGTTGCTTACTAAATATGAACATTTGACAACAGGTTAATAATCAAGTAATTTAAGTCTTGCAATCTCGTATTATCCAATAAGCGCTGACTAAAATTAAATAAGTCAAAATAAATTACCCATTCATTATAAGAATTACACTTTTGACCTTTCATCTAGTCAACCATGCGTAAATATCCAAATTACCTGAAGAGTATCAAAAACGAAATTACCTTACTTTAAATTTAATGATGATTGATTGCACGTAAATATCAAGTAGTTTAGCAAATTCGGAATATTCCATTACTATTATTTGAAATTCTATCTGAAAAATTTCCGTCGTTCTAAAATGATATGGTAAGCATACTAATATTGCGTATTCGAACCAATTACTTATTTTCAAACCTTGACCATACTCTCTCTGTAATGCAACGATTTAGTTTGTTAATTCACTTTAAACCAAACACACAGTCGCTTTGTTCTAAACTTCTAAAATGGAAATCTCACGGTGCATAAAACTGATAGGAATATTCGCAAATTTTTACAACCTAGTTGGTGGCTTCCCTTATAGATATGACTTTAAGAGAAATCGTCTGTACTTATCAAATCTAAACCGTTTTTATTTCGCAAGCGTTGCCATTCTGCTCCGAACAATCTTCGCTTGGATTCAATGCATTCGCATAAAATTCTATGGGATGGGGAGCATAAACGATTTCAACATTACATACAACTCTGCTGCTGTTGGTGGATCCGTTTTGGGAATTTGGTTTTTACAATTCATCCTTCATTTAGATGAATTTCTTCAAGTATTAAATGGCTGTTGTAAACACCTCGATAATATTTATGGTACGCTTCCAACTTTAATAAAATGCATTTTAAATATTTACTAATTTTATTTTTTCAACAGAAATCTACCAACCAAAAATTGACAGAAAGGTAAAGCTCTGCATATTCATATTTGCAGGATACGTCATCTATTCTGGAATTGGGATGATATTCGCTTCGATATCCTTCTCTTTGGCTACTCTCCTCAAGCCTTCTCTTCCCCTTTTATTTACGAGTTTAATATTGAAGATTGAAAATCCACTATTGAAATATCTTCTACAAGCCATTACATGGCCATTGGAAATGTTCTTCCCGTTTCCTTTTCCTGGGCCATCAGTTATCATTTCATTTTATATAATCCTTTACTTGCTTATTCTCTCTTATATCGTCTCAAATGAACTTGTTTTGGGAAGGAAAAATTATAGAGCTTCTGATTTACTTCGTACTCCAAAGCATCTAATTATTTCGTACAGATCATTTCAGATTTTGCACGAAGCCATGTTTATTCCAGGAGGAAAGGCAATTGTTCCAATACAAACGCTATTAAGTAAATTCATATTGACAGGAATGATTATGCTTATTTACTACAATCAAGAAATGGATGTTGCAACAAAATCAATGGTTATTCTATCAATTATTGTAAGCTTAGTTATGTGGGGTATAATTCTGGAATTTGGGGGACGCTTGTATTCAAAAGGCAATGCTTTGCTTAAAAACTGGAAGGTAATAGGGGTTGATATCCAAGCGGAGAAGAAGGCATTTAGAAAGTTTGTGAAGTCATGCAAACCATTTGCTATTCATTATGGAAAGGCGTACACGGTAAAGAGGTTGACTGTACTAAAGTTTATGGCAAGCTTGCTAAAAGGTATGTTTAGAATAATGCTAACTTTAAGAGGAATTTAGAATAATTGCAAATATAAAAAAGTAATCGATCAACATCAATTATTAAACGAATTGGAAATGTCCCATAGCAAATGAATATATAAATTAAATATGTATGAGTTAAACATAAAATTCTTTAATGCTTGAAATCAATTCTAAATAAATTAAAATGTCGTTTATTAACATGAAAGTTTTGATTTTTTGTAAAATGAAAATTAAATGAAACTTGCCTTGTCTGGCCAGCAAATTTTTCTCACAATTATTTTCTATATTTCTAATCTATTTTTAAATAAAAAATAAAAAATCTAAAAACAAAACAAGACATTGATGCTTTTGAAACAAACTAACATCGGTAATACCAAATGGATATGCGATGCAAATATTTTAGCATAAACTAACATTTCAAAACCAATTGATTTTATAGGTGTTGGCGAAAGTTCAAGGTTTTTCATCTAGATCGGATTATGACCTAAAGCTGAAACATTGTAGACACTTTAAAAATTAATTAAACACCCCATTTGTGGTAGTCACGCAATTGTCTGTCCAATCTGTATTCCCTTGATTATCATGGCATATTTCAGCTTTTGGATTTTACGAGAATAGAATAGAATTGCATGAAAATATCTTGTTTTCAATTATTATTTTTACATGAAAACAAATTTGAATAATGTCACGGTGGCAAATAACGTTAACTTGCTGCCTAATAGTTGTCGTTGCAAAAGTGTGTGATTGCTACTCAAGTAGTTTTTGCACAAACCTAAAATTCGAGAAATGGTGCTTTCAGTAAGTAACTTTTACAATTAAACCTTGTGCGTTAGTAGAATGTCTGAATAAAATTATTATTTATTTTTGCAGATATTGCGACACGTTTCACGAGAGCGAACAAACCGAATGCGAAAGAGTCAACGAAGAATGTGGATGCAAAGAGTGGTTTTTGTAAGTTTCTATTAAACATCTCACACTTTATTTTATTAATTCACCAACGCTTATTTTAGATGGATCATATGCATTTTGCTAGTGACCATAATCATTCCAACAATCTGTTGCTGTTGTGGAATTTTCTACTTTCTCAACAAGTCTAAGAAGGGGCGAGGGCAGGTGCTCAAACTGCCCCACAATTATAATGGTATATTATAACCTTACCTATTATAAGTTATAAATTAATTAACATTTTTGACTACAGATCGAACCGTTCATACTATCTCTCAACCGTACTTTGTGCCTCCTCCTCCTTATAGCAAAAGCAATCACACGATCATTCCTGAGAATTGCATGCCAATGCAAGACTTGGCACGTTTGCCAGAGACGGCTGCAGCAACACCTCCTGTTATGATTTAATCATTATTTAAAAAATATTTAACTTTTAGTCGTTTCTCATGATCATTTTAAGTTCAATCTATATAGCAATTAAACTATAATTGTTATCATCTTTCTTGCACTTCCGCAGTTACAATTATCTTAAAGGCATTTTAATCTCAATTAGAATTGAAGTTTATATGCAATGCCCATCAGCAATGTCAAAAATAAATCTAATAGTTTTTAAGCAATCTAATATTTTCCACTAACTAAAACATTATTCGCCTCATCATTTAAATGTTTAATAAAAAACAGCATTAATATCACGAAACACTGAAAAGGCTTAAGATCGATTTCTTAGGTGTCGGTGAATGTTCAAGGTTTAATTTTATAACCGTATCGACCCTTAAAACAAATAAAAAACTTTTATAATTGAACACGTAATTTTCTACTAGTCACGCAATTGTTTTTCAAACTATCCTCTTGATTACCGTGGCATATTCCACTTTTGCAGAGTTATAGAACTGTATGTAAAATATCTTGCTTGCGTTGAAATTTTTTTTATGGAAATAAGTTAGAATAATGTCACAGTGGCAAGTAGCATTGATCTGTTGCTTGATAATTGTCGTCGCTAAATTGGGTGATTGTTCCTCACGAGGTGATTGTACGGAGGAGAATATCAGGAGATATTGCATTCCGTAAGTGATTTTTTACAAATAAGCTTTTCGCATTCTCAAAACGTTTGAGAAACGCCAAATTCTTGCTTCCTTTCAGTAATTGTGATGACACTAGCGACCCACGCGAATGCGCGAGAATCTACAAAGAATGTGGATGCAAACAAGCCATTTAGTAAGTTTTCAGTAACAATTTACAGTTTATTTCATTAATTCAAGATTATTTCAGCCTTCTCATAGGCATATCGCTGGTTTGCACAATCATTCCAACAATCTGCTGTTGTGGTGGAATTTGCTACTTTCTCAACAAGTCTAAGAAGAAGAAGAGGGGAGAAGTGCTCAAACTGCCCCACAATAATAAAGGTATGTATAAATCAATGCCTACTTCTCACTCAACTAATTAAAACTAATTGCTTTATATTTTCGCCTAAAGATACAACCGTGCGTACTATTTCTCAACCGCACTTTGTCACGCCTGCTCCTCCACCTCCGCCTTATAGCAAAAGCAACAACGGCATCATCCCTGACAATTGCATGCCAATGCCAGGCTTAGCCCCAGCGGCGACTTCACCAACAGCTCCTGTTATGATATAGATGCTGAAGAATCAAGAAGAATAACAAGAATGCAAGAATGTCATAAATTATAAAATGCTGTATTTAACATTTATTGAAATCATTGAATCAAATTATAGGACTGTTACGTGGTTTTTCCACGGCTAAATATTTCAGAAATGCTATTAAGAAAAATAAAGTTCCCATAATAAAAAAGATATAAACTTTATCGAGAAATGGTATTATGAATTAGCCTGGTAAATTTTAGCCGGCTACCGATCCCAAGCTAACTATTTCAAAAACTTTTCTCCAAACTATAGATGTAATACTTATGTTTAAATTCAGGACTAACGCGTAAGTAGTTTTCAGTAAAGTAATTCTTATCAGTTCATACGCTTGTCAAAATTATGGGTAAACGGTCTTGATAATCCAACTCTTCGTAAAGCAATAGGTAATTTGCTTGAGGTTAAATACAAATACTTAAACATTTAAATTGTTTCCTCAATATTTCAGATAATTTTGAAAATCGGCATAATGATATACAGAGTTTGGATAGCATAGTAATTACAAGTTTTTTTTTACCATTTGTTTATCGCTTTTTCTTTAAATAACTTGTTTTCTCGAATGTAAATGCGCAATACCTGTTTTCTTAAGCCTTTTTAACAGGTTCATCAAATGTACTTAGAAAATATCATGCAATTCGTAAAATTTCATCAGTTCTTTCATTATTTTGGCATTCTGGCTATTACCCTTTTAACATTTTTATAATGATTCTGTCAAGATGGAAATTTTAACTAAAATTTACTTTTTCTTTGCGTTTGGAAACATTTTTTGTTCCGAAAATATAGTATCCGGGTTTAAATTTCCTTTGGAATTGGATCCACAATGTTCTATAAACATTATCGGAGCTGAAAGCGAAATTCAACGGATAACTGAAAAGACCTTCACATCCCACAACAATTTCTTATTGCACTCGAATACCTTCACAATATACCATTATAACGAAGTAGATTTCTCATATGACAGAAATGAACCCACTAGCCACTTTGGACTGTTCCAGTTTGACCTATTGGGAATGCAAGTAATAGGCGACAATTTCGAAATTCACTATTCAGAGAAATATTTTTGCTTCACCCGAAAATACAGTCCAAACGATTGTATTGTGTTTATCCTCCTTACTCCAACATTTAATCAAACTTTGATTGCTATTGAGAAATCCGGATTTGGAACAAGCGATTATGCCGTTTTCTTTGTAAAAGTTGCAGACGTAAATCTTGAAAATCAAATCATATCGAGTTTTTCAGGGAACGGCTTGTTTTTGGCTGACACGCGACCGTTTCATGCGGCTATCTTCTTCTTCTCGGAAGAGCAATTGATTGTCGGCGTCCACTGCTACTTCTGCCCAGATTCGAATTTTAAATTACACGAGGTGCAAAACGCCAACTCTCTTAAATCAATCTCCAAAAACCTTAACTCAAATGGTTACGGAAGGCACGTTAGCCTCGGCCCCGTAGTCGAAATAATTGCTCCTGACAAGTGTTTTCATGCGGATAGTTCTACTAGTATTTACTCTGAACAACTTCGCTCATGCTTTCCTCCAGAGACAGCAGCAATTGGTAGATTAGCTGTGATTGTAAACGTGACTGTGGTAAAGCACGAGCTTTATATACCCGCGTTGGAAATGATTGGAAAGACTTGGTTTTTTAATGCTATTGTGATGGAAAGTGTATACAAGGTGGTGCCCCTAATACCAGCTATTGCTCGTGGATATTATGGGTACTTTGACGACTTCCCGTTAAACGCTATATTTTGCTTGGACTCCAGATCAATCTCAAGTTTCAATTATAGTATAATCACAATTATCTCGGCGCCAGTTTGGTTCAGTCTGGCTCTGATTGTTTTGGGGTTTTCCCTCATCTACCAAAATGTGCTGATGGGAATGGATCTCCTCTGGGTACTTATTGAAGTGCCTCTTAGATTAAATCATAAACGGAAATTTATTTGGCTTTATCTCTTGGCTTCAATAGTTCTTCGGGCTACATACGAAGGGCATTTTACTACAGAATCAATTCAACTCTGGAAGTTTCCTGATGTAAATTACTTTTTTGTAGAGGAGAAATATCGTCTATGGTTCTACCTTGAAGGGCAAGAAGAGCAGTTCAGGGGTGTTCTAGATTACATCTCAATCTTCTTACAACTTATGCCATCCTTTAATAGCAACTATGAGATTCTCCTACAAGTATTTCCGGACGATGTAGCGAAGAGGCTAATAAATGTAATGGGACATCGACCACTACAAGAATTCACGTATGACTTGGACTCGCCTAGAAACTATTTATACTCTGAAGTGGTTCCGACAATGGTAAGAGAAAAGCTTTTTCTGCACCAAATCATGTCACTCACTTTCGGGGCGATGGTTGGGAAAGGAACGAAGGTGGTGCAGGGCAAGTATCTTTGCAGGACGATTGATTTTAAAGATCAATTTAGACTAAATTGGAAGTACGAGTTAAGGTTTACTCATTACATGTCACAAGCAGCTTATCAGAAGTTTCAGGAGGTAAATCAAGGTGGAATTCCAAAGCATATTACAAAATCAATTGTGGAATGGAACAAGAAAGATTGGAAACCGTTGGGTTTTGAAAAAGCTGGGAGAAATACGAAGGTGGAGCCAGTAAAAATTAATTCTGCTTTAGGGAAAGGAACGAAGGTGGTGCAGGGCAAGTATCTTTGCAGGACGATTGATTTTAAAGATCAATTTAGACTAAATTGGAAATACGATTTTAGATTCACTCATTACATGTCACAAGCAGCTTATCAGAAGTTTCAGGAGCTGAATCAAGGTGGAATTCCAAAGCATATTACAAAATCAATTGTGGAATCGAACAAGAAAGATTGGAAACCGTTGGGTTTTGAAAAAGCTGGGAGAAATAAGAAAGTGGAGCCAGTAAAAATTAATTCTGCTTTGGGCGTCACATTACTTGGACATATTTTAGTTAGCTTATTCGTATTTTCTTTTGTCCTCATATGGGAACGAAGAGGTTCAAGAACGTTAACGTATACTACGGCCGTTGAATCGTACTGACACAATTCGCTGCAATTATGTAATATGAATGTATATTGAAATAAATTTGCTGTTTGTTTAAATCTTTTTATTGCATTTAAGTCCCTAAGCGACATATGATTTTCTTACAATTTCCTTCAATGATATACGTTTTTATCTTGAATTACATACCTTAGGTTGCTCCTTCCTTACCTTCGTGCTCACCTGGCTACTATAAAGCTTAAGCCGGATAATCAATAGCTTCACAAGCATTAAGAAACCTTCAGAAAGAAACGAAAATAATGCAAAAAGTAAACCACAAAAGAGCAGAGTAAAAATAACAATGATATTTCCCCCCATCGTTGCCGCTGTTGGTTGCTCGCTTTCACCTCTTTCAGGCAATCGTCCAACTGCTTTTCTACTGTACGTATTTGCATTCTGAATCAACTCCATCCATCTTTCAAATATTCCATTTTCCTTAAAGTGCTTCATCCTTTTGATTACCAACTTATTAAGAACTCCTTCTATTTTAAAACTTATTGACGATTTAAAATAATTCTCTTGCCCTGCATAAACTCTTTTATCACTATCACGTTTTACATTTGTGTACTTATTTGCCAATTTTGTAGGGAGTATAAATGCAGCTTTGTTACAGTTTGCTAACGACTGTAACATCTCTTGTTCTTCAATTTCTAAATATCTTTGCTTAACTTGCTTTTCCAATTCGACTCTTTCCGAATCCCATACATTTGCATTTATCAATTTAAAAAGGTTAACTGCCGTTATGATTATTGATTCAGGCTTGAGCATTTGGCATATGTTCACAACAGACTCATCCAAGTTTACTTCGTCCTTACTTTCATAGTATGAAAAGTATGCCTGTAAGTACAGCGATTTTGCAACAATTGTCAAATAAGGCAATAGATTGTATGTATTCTTTGTCTTCTCCTCCGTTACTTTCAGTTGCTTGTATCTAGATGGGTGAAAATCGGGAGGAATATTCTCCATAAATCTCACATCTCGAATTCCACAATAAACATTGAATCCACTTTCATTCAACTGCTGAAACGTATCATAAGTTAATGGTTTCCTTGGCAATATCATATTATAAACGTTTGTGTTTCGATAAGCATTATTCAGTACTAACGCGGAGAGCAGAAATGGCCCAATCATAACCCGAATGGTAGTCCTGTGATATACTATGGTTGGGCTTAAGTCTCCTTCTTCCAAACAAATGTTTAGTAAAATCGTTACTCTTTTCGCAAACCCTTCGAAACGCCCTTGAATATCGTCACCATAATGTTTTAACATGGAATCCCATGCTATTGCTAAAACCAGGATAGAAATGGCAAATATTATCCAAACGTAGTTGTCATAGACGTTAATCAATTCATCGAACTGCATAGCAGTTTTTCCTCTTACGCCACAAACCACAAATGTGTGAGAGCTGAGATTATTACGCAATGAAATAGGATAATGTAGTTGGTGTCCTTTGTCGTCTGCAAGCATATAAATCGTTGAAGGTAGAAGGTACGATGAATGTTCCCATGTTTTAGAGTAACGTATACCTTGCTTGCATAAACTATAGTGATCAAAACTGATCAACTGATTGCGCAAAATGATGGATTTCCAAATGTGGAGAAATATTGCAGAGAATTGGGTATCAGATTGATGATATGTTTTGAGAACTTCAGCTAAGCTAGTGACGCTCCGATTGTCTTTAAATGAATCACTGGCACAATTCAAGTTAAACGTGTGCGCAAATCCCCTTAACACCCAAAGCATTACGTGATCTGCCTTTGCATCAGAATTAATCTGATGACTATTTACCATCAAAGGAAAGAACTGAAAAGTTTGATCTGTATTGAAACGTACGGATTGATACAATTTATGAATGGAATGTTTAAGTTGGCAATTGTGTAGATGAAGACATTTCTCTGTAAAACTCAATATTAGAAACTGGGCATTCAATTCGTAATTTCTGAGCATAAAAGATGATAGAAAAGTGTCAAAATTAAAAGGGTACATCGGGGTTTTGTTTATACAATATATTTTGAAGGTTGGCGTGCTTACTTGTAAGGCAGTTCTGATTTCCCAATCATTCATCTTATCATTTGGCCAATGCCAAATTGAAAATTCTTTAAAACCTTTAATGTTCCCAGAATATGAAATGCTTTCATCAGTCCAAGAATAAGAATAATTCCAGGATTTAAGAATATTTCTAATTACGTCTTTAATTTCGTTCGAGCTTAACATGGGAGAAAATAAATCGAATTGGGCTTCACAGTTCCAAACTTTTGAATTCATGAGAAAACGATGTTTGTCCCAGTGAGAACATCGAGAAGGATAATCAAAGTCATTCCTGCCATTTCTTACGGAATATGGATTTTCACTCTTATACAAATGGCACGAGAGCACTTGTTCCTCCGAATTATTTGCATTTATTTCAAATATCCAAGTCAAATAATTTGGGTTAGGGTTATATTTGCTTGTTGTTATCTTATCTGTAATTGTTGCCAACACAGGTTTGCGAATCATAATTGGAAAAGTTACGTTTACAAAGGATACGTCTATAAAATTGGTGATAATTTTTAGACATTTGTTATTCAGCAAATTATCAAATACCTTTAAGTCTAATGGGGAATTTGGCGCTCTCCAAACTCGGAATACATCTTGATGTAGCTCGTTAAGCAGAGAATTGGTACGACGTGTCTGAATAATTGGAGGATTATGGGTAGATTTGCAAAACAATATATTGGTCAAGAATAATATTTGGATTGGGACAAGTAGGAACCGCAATTTGTTCATATTTCGCAATGCTTTCCTAAGTAATTTCTTAAGTTTAAATGATATATTTATATGATATATTGCAGAGCTTTCGTTTCCGCAAGTTTTTATAAGTCCTTTAAAAACTGGTATGCTAATAAACTGAGAAACCCATTTGCAAGGATAGGAACTTGATTAGACTTATAACCCATTCTTTTATTGTATTACGAATTCAATTATCAAAATGGATATCGAATATACTAATTAATTTATATATAAGTTGTATAAAATGATTAAAATTTACAGATTGCTTGTAAGAATTATAGCGTATATTTCATCGATTCATTTTAATTTATATATCAACCCATTGCACGATATAATTATGAGCTATAATAATACAAATTGCATTTTGAATTTAACTTGGATTGCTAACATTCTTTTGTCTCTTGCCTACGATTGTCCTAACCTGGCAGCTATGAAGCTTTAGTCGGAAAATCCACAGCTGTAAAAACATTAGAACCAATTCAGACGCAAACGCAAATATTGCAAAAAGTAAGCCGCAAAAAAGCAGAGTAAAAATAACAATGATATTTCCACCCATTGTTGCCGCTACTGGTTGCTTGCTTTCACCATTGTTTGATACGCTCTCCGCTACTTTCCTACCGTACATATTTGCTTTTTCTATTAAACCCATCCATCTCTCAAGTATCCCATTTTCCTTAAAATGTCCTATCCTTTTGATTATTAACTTATCGTTAAATCTATAAATTTTAAAGCTTATCGACGTTTTAAAATAATTCTCATTTCCTTCATAAACCCTTTTATTTCGCTTTACATTTGTATACATATTTACCAATTTTGCAGGAAATAAAAAAGCAGTTTTATTACAGTCTAATAATGACTGCTTCATTTCTTGTTCTTCCACCTCCAAATATCTTTGGTTAACTTTCTCTTCTAATTCGTTGTTTTCTATAAAAGATACGGTTGCACTTTTAGGTTTATAAACTTTCATTGCTGTTAATAGTATTGACTCAGGTTTCAGCATTTTGCAGTTGCTCACAACCGACTCATCTAAGTTTATCTCTTTCTTACTATCATAATGTGTCAAGTATGGTTGTAGTGCTTTTGATTTAGAATGTACATATATGTAGGGACTTAGGCTGTACGTTTCTTTGCCTTTTTCCTCTGTCACGTTTAAATGGTTGAATTTAGATGGGATGAAATCAGGCGGAATATTTCTCATAAACTGCACATTCCGAGTTCCACAATACAGATTAACACCGCTTTCGTTTAGCTGCTGCAACGTATCATACGTCAATGGTTTCCTTGGCAAAATCATATTATAAACGTTTGTATTTCGATAAGCATTATTTAGTACTAAAGCTGATAATAAAAACGGTCCAATCATAATCCGATAAGGAGTTCTGTTAAAAGCTATGCTCGGGCTTAGGTCGCCTTCTTCCAAACAAATGTTTAGCAAAGCTGTTACTCTTTTCGCAAACCCTTCGAAACGCCCTTGAATATCGTCACCATAATGTTTTAACATGGAATCCCATGCAATTGCTAAAACCAGGATGGAAATGGCAAATATTATCCAAACGTATTTGTCATAAACGTTAATTAATTCATCGAAAGGCATTGCCGTTTTTCCCCTCACGCCACAAACTATAAATTTGTAGGAATTTAGATTATTAAGCAGAGAAATTGGATAATGTAATTCATGCCCTTTTTTCTCCATCTGCGTATAAATTGTTGGCAATAGATCGTCAGAGACAAATTTCTGTGTTTGACTAATTCTATAATTTATCCCTTTATGGCATAAACTATCATGTTTAAAAGTGATCAAATGATTGTCTAAAATAGATTTCCAAATGCTGAAAAGTATTGCGGAGAATTTGCTCTCCAAACGATTGAATACCTTGTGAATTTCGTGTAGGCTAGTCAGACTGTAATTGTCGTTAAATGAGTCGGCACAAGTTAAGTTAACTGCATGGATAAATCCTCTTAATATCCAAACCATTGCATTTTTGTTTGTGTCAAGTGAATTAATCTGATGGTTATCTGACATAAAAGGATAAATTTGTAAAGTTTGGTTTGAGCTAAAATGCACTGAGTGGTAAAGTCGGTGGATGGAATGGTCTAGTTCGCAACTGTTTTTATAGCATTTTTCTGTAACACTAAAAAGTAAAAACTGATTGTAAGTATACATTTGATTATATCGGTTAGAAATGGACATAGAAAACAAAAGAAAAGCGTTTAAATGTAATGGTTTTGTAGAACCTTTGTTCAAATAATACACTTTGATAAATGGAGCAGTTGAAGGTAGAGCCATTTGAACTAACCCAGCGTCCATCTTGTCTGGTGGCCAAAGCCAAATTGAGAATTCTCTAAAACCAGCAATGTGCCTCGAATAGTAAAATATGCTATCAGCATTTACCCTATGATCTGCATAAGGGTCGTTCCAATATTTAAGAATATTTCTAATCATATTGTCAATTTCGGTTGAGCGTAACTGCGGAGGAAATAAATCAACTTGGGCTTCACAGTTCCAAACTTTTGAATTCATAAGGAAACGATGCTTGTCCCAGTGGGAGCATCGAAAAGGATATTCAGAGTCGTTCCTGCCGTTTCGGAAAGATAGTTCACTTTCATACAAAAGGCAAGCAAGCACATGCTCCTCTGAAGTACTTTCATTCTTTTTAACTACTTTAAATATCCAAGTTAAGTAATTGGGGTTAAAGTCGTACCTGTTCGTAGTCATATTATCTGAAATTATTGCTAAAATTGGTTTGCGAATCATGATTGGGAAAATGACGTTGATAACCGAGACGCCGATAAAATCGGTGAGAATTGTGAGGCACTTTTCATTGAACAAATTCTCAAAGGCTTTCAAATTTAAAGGGGTAATTGGCGGCCTCCAACTTCGGAATACAGTTTGATGTAGTTCCCTAAGTAAGGAATTGGTACGGGGCGTTTGAACAATTGCAGGATTAGATCTACAGGGCGTAATAATAATAATCAGGAATAGTAAGGAGATTACTTGGAATAAGAACAACTGGAAGCACACTTTGTTCATATTTAGCAGTGTCTTTCCAATTTTTATTATTCTAAATTCTTAAAGCATATTTAGAAATTGAAGAAAGCAGCCATCCTCTCAAGACGTATTAATAAGTCCGTCTAAAATTGATAGCCGAATAAGCATGCAAACCGAGAGTTTAATAAAAACGTAAATCTTTATTTAATCTTTATTGTTCACGAATTCAATTAAAAAGTGGATAATCAATAATTTAATTGTATAAAATAATGGAAATTTTGCAATCGTGAGTCAATAGTTTTCCGTGCCTTTCAATTTACTTACAGTTTGAATCAATACCATACTTTGTCTTATAGTAAATTCAATTTATTAGTGATAAATTATTACACAATATATATAATAGAATATTTTTCAATTAAAAAGCATGGTTACTGACTTGCTAAACTTATTTTTTTCTCTTCTTTACTTTTTTCAGTAAACCCTTACCCGGGACCTGAACGACTTGAAATGTATTAACAAAACTTCAAACACGAATCCAAGCAAAGCGATTAATAAACCACAAAAAAGTAGAGTAAATATAACAATGATATTTCCGCTCATTGTTGCTGCAACTGGTTGATTGCTTCCATCATTCTCTGGTAAATGACTCGTTGCTTTCTTACTATGGATATTTGCTTTCTCTATCAGGTCCACCCATCTTTCAAGTACTCCATTCTCTTTAAAGTGTTTTATCCTTTTGTTTATTAACTTACCAATAAATCCACGAAGTGTAAAACTTATCGACGATATAAAATAATTTTCTTTTCCAGCATAAACCTTTTTATTTCGTTCCTCGTTTGAGTACCTATTTACCAATTTTGCAGGGAGTATAAAAGCAGTTTTATTACAGTCGAATAACGACTGTTTCATTTCTAGTTCTTCTAATTCAAAATATTTTTGTTGAACTTGTTTGTTCAATTTAGACCATTGTTTAGGCATTAAATTTGCACTTTCTGGTTTATAAGCTTTCATTGCCTTCAATATTATTGATTCAGGTTTAAACATTTGGCACTTGCCCACAACAGATTTATCCTAATTTACCTCTTGCTCCTTTTCATAATATGCAGAGTATGGTTGTAATGATGAAGATTTCGAATAAATTCGTATGAACGGATATAACATATAAATTTCTTGATAACTTCTTTCTGATACGTTTAATTGTTTAAATTTGGACCGGATAAATTCGGAACCGGGCGGAGAATTTTTCTGAATAAAAACTTCATCCACCCCACAATAAATACCAAACCCACTTTCATTCAACTGCTGAAACGTATCATAACCTAATGGCTTTCTTGGCAATACCATATT
>JAHZMU010001821.1:0-18324 GCA_027743725.1 Rambutsinella grinnellia
CAGTGAGTCACTACATTGTTCACAAGTCTCTCGTGCTTCGCCATATCAACCCTTAATATTTATTAGTCTACTTATTTCTCACCCTTTTCTTTCTCTTACAGAATAACAAAAGTTTTGTACGCAATCATCCCGCAAAACGAAACGTTAGTGGAAACGCGAATGGAATGACGACTCTCGTGAACAAATTTCTGGGAAGATGACGGTGACTAGTTAATACCAGTTTTGCCAGTATGCATTGGAAGATTAAAAGAAAGAGAAATGCAATTTTTATCTCGAATCTACTTACTCAAGAAACAGTGCCAGTATAAGAATTACCTCGTTTCCTCATATGACAGCTTCCTCCGCCGGAAATAGTGAAGGACGGAGCGCATCCGGTTCCTAATTTAAACGTTTCGCTGTGAACAAAACGTGCTAATTTATTGAAAAAGTTTGCCTTTACATAAAACAGTGGCCATTTATTTATTTTAAAAAAAAGAAAATTGAAGTGAAAATAAATTAAAGTGGTGAATGGTACAATTAAAAAGGTGGGATCGGGATTGCGAACAAAGTGAAATTCGTTGATGCCATGATGGTATTACGCCATTTAAGTGCAAGTGCCAGTGGAACGGTAGGATGCCATAATGAGAACACAAGTGAAGAAGACCGAACGCCAATTCCAATGGATCTAAGTAAAAGTAAATTGGGCCCTGCGCCCACCGCGGATTCAGTGCCTCTAAACCTGAACAAGAATTCCTTTGCAAACCTCACAATTCCGATTCGTTCCTCACCACTCTCCTCCTCATCTCGATCCTCCGAGAATATAATTAATAATAACACGATAACTAGTAACAATAATCATATTAGTGCCAAAAGTCGGAATGTTTATAAGAGTGAATCGCCAGTAAATTTTTCCGCGAGGAGTCCTCCCCAAACGCAGTTGAGTAGTGGGGCATCCACACCCCAACTCAGCAGCCCTCTTCATTCCCACCATAGAAGAAGCCGGAAGGCGGATCTCCGGTGGAGAGAGCTGAGTTTAGTGCATGCAAACACAGGGGATGATGATGACAACACATTTTCCTCACCAGACTCGGGATTACACCGGGATTCCCCGGGAGAGGAAGATGAAGTGAGTAGTACGAAGCCTCTAAGCCCGTCCTCCATGTGGAGATTGGCTTCTTCTGGGAATAATGCAAACTCTTATAGGAAACAGTTGCACCCTAACCTCATCCCTCTTTCTCTGATTCGTGCAAAATACAATCAAAGCAATACCTCTCCAGATAGGTTCTCCTCTTGGGAAGAAGATCATGATAGGTCAGACAGGCTCAAGTCTGAAAGTGGCAGGGGAGATGGTGGGGACAAAGTCCTTACGAAAAGAGCAAGACTTGAAGAAATGGTCTCTCAAATCAAAACGACAAAGGACACGCGGACAAGGAATTACTCGGGGGATGATGACACATCTTCTGGAGAACATGTTACTTCAGGTGATGAAGTGATGGATGATGGCCCGACAGACTTGAGAAATACTTCAAAGGCATACAAGAACAGTGAGAAAGAGAGCTTTCTAGGAAGGAATGAGAAAGTGGAGAAAGTTGGCTTGAACTTGATAAAAGCAGAGGAAGATTATGATGATGATGAGGATGAACCTTGTAACTTGGCTTATCCCAAGTCATCCTCTCCAAGGCCTGACGGGGTGGATATAGAACAGTGGAAGAAGCAAGCACAAAAGTCCGCTTCCCCATTCCCCCTATCTCCGACTGATGCCGCCAAGTTGTACGGGATTGACCCTGATACATATCAGCAACAAATAATGCAGCTACAATTAACTTCTGCGGCTATGCTGGGTGATCCAAGTGGACTACTGAAGGCCTTAGGCCAATACCCTCCTTGGGTTTATATGGGCTATTATTCTCAGCTCTTGCAGTCCTTTCAAGCTCAAGAAATTCTTCGCCAATACGCCATTCAGTCATCATCTCAGCCCAATAACCAAAGAGGAGAAAAGGTAACAAACTCTTTATTCACTTCAAATTTAAAAAAATCAAACTTTTATCCAAAATCTTCTCGCAAACATTTCAAACTAAACTGAATCATCAAACTTTTTTCAGACATCAACAACAGCCAATCGGTCTCCTGTAGCGAGCAGCACAAACTACAATAGTCAGTCATCCCCACTCTCCCCCGCATCCGTGAATGAAGGTGCAACCGGGATGGAATCTGATGGATCCGCAGTTGGTCAAAATAGTGGTCTAAATGGAAAACGTGCTCCCAGGGCAATGACAGGAAGGCACGTTCGCACCGGAACAGGAGCATCCCCATCAACTCTGCTAACTCTACGTCAAAAGATTGAGGAAAGGCAACGGGTAAAAGCACAACAAGCGAGACAAGAGGCTCTTCTTCAGTCTCAGGCTAAGGGTAGCAGAAACGGTAACACAAAGTATTCTAGAAAGTCCATGAAGAAATGAACAAGGACGGAGAGCACCGCTCACAAAACACTCCTTTTGAACTTAAGCCAGTGAAATAATAGGTGTATAAATTTCCTTTAAAAAGTATTCCTATATACCCTTAGTTGTAATAAGAAAACATAACGTAATATTTACATAATTAACTATTTAGTAAGGTATTCCTATAAAAAAATGCATAGCCACACGTTTTATCGCTGACCACTAGCTTCCTCCTTTGGAATCTTTTGGTCAGAAGCCATCCAGTATTTTTATAACTTGAGTTTTGATTTCCGCTTCAAGCGATATCATTCTCAACAGCATCTCTGGTATTTAAAAGACTCCAAGTGAAACAAATGTTACTTTTCTACTTTTCCTCTCTCAACTCACTACAATTTCCCCTATTAATTTATAAACGCCACAGTATATTTTTAACTTTAGCAAGTAAACAAATATTTTTTTTTTGAATAATATTATTTCCTACAGTGTCAGTATCACTATTTAAACCCCGTTGAAATAACTAAGTAGTCACTTCAATAAATTGTGTCATTTCCGAATCCTCCTTGAATTGGATTATTCAGTGCCAATTTTAAATAAAAAAAGGAAATACAATTTAGGCTTATCAAGCAGGAGAATAAAGTAGGAAAAGATTTAGAAAAAATAAAAATTTCTACGATAAAAATAAACGATTCTACTTGTACAGGAATGTTAATAGTAGGTGGGAATACGTATTCTGATGAACTGTGTACGGGTGCCATTTTATACTGGAAATTTACCAGCATTTTAGTAATTAGTTCTGCTCTCGAGCAAAGAAAGAAAATTTACTTGCGATTCTGATAACAAATGGACCATTACTTAACGTGCTGCCAATTGGTGATAATAATTAGATTGATCCAGTTTAAAACAAAAACAAGCATTTGTGTAAAAATTTCGACTATTTAAATGCTGATGTAAAGATTTGCGTAGCAAGATTGAGTTAAGCTGGCTTATGGGTTGTAGATTTGTTAAGTTGTACAGAGAAAAAGTGCTAAACGCAATTGACAGCAGAGAGAAGAAAAAAACGGTTTTAAATTCCGATGAATCTCTTCATCCTTCAGGCAGGGCCATACATAAGTCAAGTATCCGCTGTTTTTTTTTTAAAAAAAGAAAGATTTCAAGGCAACGAAAAGCTATGGACCTGGATGGATCAAGTTTTTTAAATTGGGGAAATGCTGGCCATGGACAATAGGTTAAGTTGGTAAAACGTAAATTTTAATATAACATTTGTGTTATCATTTGTGCTATTATATTCACCATCACCTACTCAATGTGTTCGTTAGTTTTTAAGGATTAAGATTATATTTTTAACTTGACTCAATTTTTTTTGAAAACAAGTTCCATATACATTTAGCAACGCATATTTATTATACTCATACTGATCATTTCTTAGAGTTTAGTGCGGGTTAGAACGCAAACTTTCTCTAGCATTCCAACATTTGTAAAAGGTGAGGAACGAGTCGGTGAAGAGGGAACCCGATACAATCATATTTTTGTTCAACAAGTCAGTATTGAAGCATTTATATACTGTTAGTTTAAGTTAACTCTAAAAGTATACTAAAAACTGTCTCAGTTTCACTCAATCCTATATAGTCATGTAAGCTCTTAATTTTTTAAATTAATTCCATTTTATTCCATTTCTAAATTGGATGTAAAACTATTAAAATTGCCATTTATTAAATTGTGTTGCCCACTCAAAGATAAAAATGCTCATATTAAGTATACAATTTTTAAACACGTCTTCATTTTTTTACAAGATCGGATTGCTCTCGTCTAAGTATACTTGTCTCAATTTAGCCAGATAGTACTCATTTGCGTTGCCAGAAATTCTCTCAATTTCCCTGATATTTAATATTAGAAAATGATCCTGTTTTACTATGACTGTTTATAGTAATATTTGATAAGAATAATTAAATTTAATTGAGCCATGTGTCTCCTAAGATTTAAAATATGACTTTGTTATTGTAGCTGTTTTGGTGAATTTGTCAAAAAGGGATTCACCCCTGAATGAAATTAAAAATAACAAGAAAAATACTTTTCTGTTGGATTTTGTGAATAATTTTATGTTAAAAGACGAAAGTCTGTTCATCTTCATCTGCTTTTAAGCGCATAAAATATTTCAACCTCCAAAAGCATAAAATGCGTAGCATGAAAGTCGAAAATAATAAGAGATTTTTATACACTTGAGAGAGAATTATTTAATTCAAAAGTTGAACTATGATACCTGCAAACCTGGAAGGAGCCAGACAACTCGGATGAATGTTTCAACCCACACGAGCGATAATTGTAATAATAATAATAGAAGCGAAAAAAAATAATGCGTATTCTACAAGTTTCATTGCATTCTTTCTACGTGATACAATTTTCCTTTCGACATCTCCCAAAAATTCTACCAGTTTCGGGGATGACAAGGAGAGCGAAAGAAGAGATGAGTTTCTGTCCATAAGAATTTCACGGAGCTGTAGGGGATGAGGAAGTAGGAAGCAGCGGTCGGAAAACAAGCTTTTTGGTTCAGAGCAACTTTTTTTCGCCACTAACCGACTCTTTTTTATATGCGTTTGAGCCCCTATGATTTTATTTTCGTTCTTATCACTCCTTTTAAATAAACTATGTATATTTTCAGGTTTTCTCGTGTGGAATGAATTTTTCTTCAACATTTTGTTTCAGGCAAAACGAGTGAGAGAAGCTAACGACTCTTCGTACGCATCTCTTTGAACTTGAGTGCGGAGAATGTATGAAGATATAAAGAATCGGAATTGGCAATGTGGTCAGACAGATGGAGAATGAAAGAGGAAGATATGCAGTTTCGAAGCGTGTAGCTTCTTTCTAGAGAGAATGGAGGAGAACCGCTGATAAAATAAGGATTATCTCTCTTCTACCTGTTCAATAAGCGACTTTCTAGTTGTCCCGCACATGTCATACTTATCTCCAAATAAAGTTTGTGGTTAAGAGCATTTTTTAAGTCCTTTGACTCCTTGACCTTGAGTTTCCGGTAGCCCCTTATCGTTTGATGTTGGAAGCTTTGAGATTTTACTATTATTGCATATTGGTAAAAGAAATATTAGAGAAAAAGAAAAACTAAAATAATGCATTTTATTCAGATGCAAGGCTAAAAATATTCTGTGTTCTTTACTGACAACGAAAACTCGTGTCTGCCTGGAGAGGATGAGCTGATTGCATTTTTAGCATGTTCTCCACTCTTTACTTGTGGACAAGTGGTGGATGGCGAGTTGAAACCGAGTTTTGAACTCTTCCTCACAAACCCGTTCACCTTGACAGTTAATCTTCTCGATTTAGAGTTCACGTGAGGAAAGAGTCGCTTTGAAACTTTTAAATGCTAAAATAAGCGCAAGTAAATATTTTACACGTTATTCATATACGCATAGAAAAATCGTTTTTAATGAAAAAAATTGTATAATGCAGGATTAAATAAGAGGACTATGGACAAGTTCAAAATATCGGAATCAATTAATGTGACAATTCTTATATTTCGCCTTCGTCATCCGACTCATACTTTTCCGGTTCGACGAGCTGGCCGCCTAGCATTTTCTTCGTGTTTAAACGCAGGGTTGCAAGCCAACCGTCACGCTAAATTGATTAATAAAAGATTACAATAATTTACGGAAATTTTATGACCTAAAAATAAAAGCTACAAATATTATGCTTGTTACCTGTCTACAAATATCATCAGTTTGGGAACAACCGCGTTTTGGAAGATTTCTAAAGATGCTGATGTCTTCAACGGTGAACCGTTTCCAAACAGTAGACGGTTGATATAGTACAAGTCGGAGAATAATCACGTCCCTCAATTCAATTAAGCTCTGTGTAAATAAAAGCATTAGAAAAGTCATCTATTTGTCTTTAAAATTGTGAATACTTCAGTGGCGGGAATAGAAAAGATGTCTTGACAACCAGCTTCAAAATGTGGGCATGTCATTAAAGTCTTTATGGGTACGCAAGACTCCCAAGGTCTCTCCGAAACCTCTGATTTAGGCCCTGATGAATGACGTCGTCTTGAATTCGCTTGGTTTGAAGACGAATGTAAACTCTCCAAGACGAACAGATTCCCCGTTTTTTCATTTTCGTTGTCGCTTTTCACTAGAAAATCGTTACCTTTTAATTACTTTATGAAAAGGATAAAAAGTCTATTGGAGATGTGAAAGGATGTTGTTGTAATAACATCTCTTATAAAAGCTCTTTACCAGTCAAGTCAACAGAAACGGAACGTTCGAACTGTGGGCGAGCTCTGTTGGTACCCCCGGCAATAGTTACCTTTGTAGCAGATGTGGAAAGAGCTGGAGCTCGTTTCACGTAGATGGCCAACCATGCTGTGTAATAATTTTTGAGTACAATTTCTCCAATCTTTGAAGCAAAAAGCCCAAATCAGAATAACCTTAAAATACTTGATTTCTTTTCCTTACTTGGCTTGGATTTTGAAGTTTTAAATCTAATATTGCACAACCCGCCTTACGTCCAGGATCTGACCCAAAGTTTTCAATAAATTGAACCGATGTAGGGCCCTTTTTTGTGAATGGAATTGATTCTCGTCCACTCATTTCTCTGCTTTTTACTCAACAATTTCAAATAAACTGATGCCCATCACAGAATACACAGTTATTTCCCAGAGAGGAATGTTTGATCAATATTATTAGCTTTCCGTGTCAACGTCAACCTCACCGCTCACCACAGAAACGGAAATGTTCTCCTAGAACTCTCCCTGAAAGTCCTCAACTCTCTCTCGACAGAAGTGGAAGAGATGCACGTGTTTTCTGCAATCATAAAAACACGAAGCCACAAATCACCAAGCCATCACCCAAATGAATTGTTGGTGAGTGAGAGCAAAAGGGTTGAATATTAGTTCCGTTTTATTTTCTTTAAATTGATTAATACACTAGTGATGATACATGACGTTAAATTACATATATTGAAGTTAATAATTTCATTGATTTCATTCTCGAACAAGTAAATGACTGCAGGTAGCTATTAATTAGCACTATTTCGTTAAGGTAATCTGTATCTGGATTTTTTTAAAGGAGTAACTCTGAGATCATTGTTGGTTTCTGCTTTTCAAAGAGAGACTAAAGACTAACTACTTCATTTCATATATATGTATCGTTCCTTATTATTCTTTTTAATAGGATAGAGAAGTAGACGTAAATAGGTCGTTAATAAATACTGTTTGTTAAGAAACGAGAGAGGCACGTTCCATGCACACAATATAAATATAAATAGAAGGAAGAAATCGAGTACAATATAAATATACTTAATTTATAGAAGATTTTGAAACGCATCTGTAAACGTACGCCTATCAACGCAATTCTAGAAAGGAAGGCTCCAAGAATTTTTTTTCATATACTTTCATTTCAGATTATGCAAAAGCTAGAGAAGTTTGTTTAGACAAGACTAAGCTGCGACCCTTCATCCGCTCCTTCTTCCGCTTCTTCAATTGTACTACATTTCTTCTCATCAATATCCATGCTGTTTGAGCTACTAAGGGCTAATCTTTGCATTTTGTGCACCATTGCAATCGCATGCATCAGTTGCTGAAAGGAAAATAAAGACAAACATTTTTTTTGTGAGAAGGGCGTTTAAAAATACAAGCTTTCATAAAACGGACGCTCACCCTCCACCGGGATTTCGCAAAATTCTTCTTCAATTGCTCAGAGACGGTTCCGTGGATATTCTTGTCACTTGCTGCGTTTCCAGCTACCCTGTAGGGCATAAGAGAAAAGAATCGGTTATTGATGACAAGACTGACAATAAACAGATTTCCTTTTATAAATATCTAAATTCAGCATGACTTGTACTCTTACCATGGATGCTCCAGGGCTTGCTTGCAGGTATACCTCTTCTCAACATCAACGCACATTAGCTGCCGAATAAAGTCTTTTGCTGAGTCGCTAATATCGTCCCAATATGGCGAATCAAACTCGAATTCACCTGTTGGGGTGGTAACAAAATCATTTCGAATAAAAATCGTTTCAATATAACACAAAAAGAGGGGATAGGAAGAGGAAGAGGAGGAAGCCAACAACGATAAAAAGATTTCCCATGGGAGCCTTGTAAGAAATTGCTTGGTGATGATGACTGACCTT
Source organism: Rambutsinella grinnellia (assembly GCA_027743725.1). Lineage (NCBI taxonomy): Eukaryota > Metazoa > Arthropoda > Collembola > Entomobryomorpha > Entomobryidae > Rambutsinella > Rambutsinella grinnellia. The sequence continues at coordinate 8,546 of JAHZMU010001821.1, forward strand.
TCAGGATCTGAGCAAAGAGATTTGCATCATTTTCATCGTAAAAAGGAGGATATCCACAGAGCAATATATACGAAATTACTCCTATACTCCATACATCCACGGCTTTTCCATATGGCTTTTGTGCGAGTACTTCTGGAGCTGAAATTGAAGCAATAAAAAGACAATAGTATTCCCATATTTTATCTCACCAATCCCTGAAAAAAAGGGTAGGAGGGGAAAGGGAAAGTGATTTGCTAAAAACCACTCGTCATGAAACATGAACCATCACTTACAATTAATTATAGGGGAAACCTTAACATAACCATACATGATTAAAGTGGAATGTCGTCTCGAAGGAATTGCAATTCTCACTTACCCACATAACCAGGGGTGCCACATGCAGTAGCCATGATTCCCGAATCTTCCATCTTTGAAAGACCAAAGTCGCTTATCATGATTTTGCTATCTTCATCGGAGCAGTAGTACAAGAGATTTTCAGGCTGGAAGAAGGAAGAGAAACGTTATCAGATGGAACAATAGTTGCCTTATAATTATTTCTAAAAGTCATACAAGAAACTGAGAAACATTACCTTTAGATCTCGGTGAACAACTCCCTGCTCATGCATATAGTCCACTGCTTCCAGCACTTGACGCATCAAATCTGCAGCATCCTTCTCCGTATACGAACCTTTCTCGACAATGCGGTCAAACAGTTCCCCGCCAGTTACCCTGCAATATTATTTGCACAAGAAAATTTTTTAGGCTGAGGAAAAAGGCTTTTATGAAAAAAAAGGAACAGTGTCATATAAAATGATATAAATGATATGAATAATAAATAGGTGGAGAAAAATCAAAAGCTTACAATTCCATCACAAGGTACACTCTAGTTTTGTCTTCATATACTTCAAGAAGTTGAACGATATTTGGATGCTGCAGCCTGGAGAAAAGAATAATTAATTTAATAATTGATGAGTGACGAGCACGCGAGCAATGGGAAACCTGTGGGGTTGGTCAGTTCATCGTATTAAGAGTTGTTACGGAATCAAAAGAACTTCTCACCTTCTCAACACTTTGATTTCGTTCTCCAGTGACTCTTCCTTCCCCTTCAGAGCTTTTTTGTCTATAATTTTGATTGCATACATCACGCTAGGATCCTCCTTGCTCTGGGCAAGTCGCACTTGAGAGAATGCTCCGCTACGCAATACACATTTCATACATGATTAAGTTGGAATTTCCTTTGTCAACTAATCAGCACTTGAGACACGCTCTTCATCTCTTCATCTAATAGATTAAAAGTGCTTATTTTTTTTTGCTCAACAAATCTTTTCTACTTACGTCCCCAGCACATCTTTTAGGTCGTATTTATCCTCAAGTGAGGGTGATGACTTGTCTTGCTCTTTCCCCTCTTTTTTCGACTTTTTCGTCGAATCCTTCTTCCCAAACAGTGGCATCCTTGATTACTTTCACAAAACAAATATTACACAATTTTCCCTACCTTTTTTTAAACTGGATTATAAAAAATAATAAGCGAGAGTCGAATTCTTTTTAATAGTCACGTCTATCCTCTCTTCGTCCTCGAGAGCAAAACATTACTAAAGTGAGGATGGAATAGGAAAGCACAGTATAAAGGTTAAAGATTGAGACTATTGAGAGTGGCGGAGGAGTATACAGGTTGGTTTGTGGCTCTCTCTCTCTCTCTCCCTATCTCACTACCGAATTGGGTACTTGCGTCGGCGCTCTCCCCATTTACCACGACAAGCTCTTCTTACACATAAAAAATCTTATAACGCTCAACTCGCCTTATAATTCCTTCAAATTTTACCTATTACTTCATTCTCCTCGTAGACAGATGAAAGTTACTACGACATATGAAAAAGAGAGGAAAAAGACGTAGTGGTGCAGAGAATAGAGAGAGAAGAGGTCTGCGAAAAAAAAATGTTTCTTCAGCTCTGCGTTATCATCTATCTTTGTCGTCTACTACTTGCTAACTGCCCTGCTGCACTAGTGGGGCTCATTCTTAAATGAAAAAGTTGTAAAAAAGACCATGTTGGTGCAGAAAAGGTTTCTCTTCCTAGTATACCACTTGCTCCAAAAATCTCCCCATAATATATCAGCCTTATAAGGTGAGAGTTATCCTTTTTTCGCAACACCACTCGCAGTCGTGATTTTGATTATGATACGAAATAGACCTGATTTTAGTGGTCGTATAAAAAAACCATTTGTTAATTGCTATATTTTTATATCCATATAAATCCTCTTATCGATGGAGAAAAAGAGGGGTTAAAAGTTCATATCCATTTCTTCCATATGCGCAGCTAAAAGTCAAACAAAATATATGTCTAAAATTAGCGAAAAAAATGAGCTTGTTTAGACCTCGATATAAAAAAAACAGAAATCTGTTTCATATCAATATGTTAAGAAATATCCGGAAATGGCTTATTTTTTTCTATAAAACTCGGAGAATTCCATGCAAACCAGAGAGAAAGGAAGCTACTTTTGCAAGGATATGTGCCCCGGTGCGGCACCTATCCAACACAGTTATCAAGCAGGAGTAGAGCTGAATGGCGGGGTAGAAACTTTCAGAGAGAGAGAAATATTAGATGCCTTTTACATATAAAAAAAAACTAGTTATTTTTATGGAAAAAATATAGACTTGCCCACACTGTAATAATAAAAATAGATCATCTGGAAAAAAGTGACTTGATAAGCAGATAAGCTACTAATTTTTTCTATACTTTTCTCTCCTGATAAGTAAATCAAGATAGTTTGTAGAGAATTCTCTCTGTTCAAAGTTAAAGGTGAGTATTTAAGTGTGTCCATTTAACTGACGCAATTCCTCAATTTTATTCCGAGAATAGAATTTTACCATAAAATTTATTACTGAAGAGAGGTCAGATTTAGATAGATGGAGGTCAAGAGTGTCGCAATGTTAAAAGAGATGTGAAGGTCAAAAGGTTTTAAAGATTGTTTTTTTTTGCAGTGGGAGAGAGAAGTTTTGCTCAGAATGGCTGGACTGCCAAGGAGAATTATTAAGGTAAGTAATTAGTTTAAAATGTGATGTAATTGGGTTAATTGTTTTTATTTTGAAATTGATTAGGAAACTCAGCGATTGATGCAAGAACCGGTACCGGGAATAAGTGCAATTCCATCTGAAAATAATGCTAGACATTTCCACGTAGTTGTTGCAGGTATGGAGGGGTTAATTGTGATTAAAGTGATTGGTGATTGGTGACCTGACTGATTTTTTCTCTCTTTAAAGGGCCAGAAGGATCGAAATGCGAGGGAATGGACCAAAAAATTCGCGTTTGAGAATTAATCTTTGAGAGAGAATCGTCGGAAGCTTCATATTTCACTTGTGTAGGGAATTAAAGAGTAAAAGTTGAGTGGTATGCAGTGATAATTGGTATTGAAGCTTAAGTGTTTTTTTTGTCGCATGTCATTATGAATGACCTTCTGATTCTCCATTTTATTCAGTGACTTCCAATTTTACCCATGTTTTGTGTGAAGTTTTTATCAAGTCCTTGTTTTATTATTAGATCTTGACGTTATTACTGTAATAATATTTTAGCTATGGTTTTATGATTCTTTCAAGTTTTACGAGAATGGTAAGGAGGCTGACGCTCACGAGCTCTGACACACAAACAAATAGTTTTTTTTGATGCGTTGTTTGTGTCCACATTTTATGTACTTTTAACTATATATAGTATGTAAATTAAAGTGATATTGTATCTCATTGTTGTAAGTATTGCATGTATAAAAAATTCATTTACTCATTTAGCTTTGTTTAAAATACCTTTATTTCATGACCGAATGGTAAAGAAATTTCGAGACGAGTCTAGGAAGTAACTAATTTAGACATATAAATGTGCCTGAATATAATTGCTTTTAGATAAAATTCATCAACAACAACAACTCTGCAAATTTTTATACTAATTCATTCTCATTTTTTTTTCATTTAAAATTTTTGAAATTGGCAAGTCATCTCTCAAACAGCAACTGCGACTTGGGGACAGTTGGGGATTTTGCAAAGGGGAGGAATCGCACTCGCGTTTAAATTCAGGTTCCAAGGGGTTCGTGATTCAAGTTGGTTAAACAAAACTGGTTTGCGGCAGTAGGTGCATTCCTAAATGTAAAAATAGTATTGAATGAAATGATTGAAATTTAGAAATTGATTTTTAGTTTCTTACTTGAGAGCAATATTTTGCCAATGGGATCCCCATATCCTTCCAAATTTCCACCAAGTCGGAGACAAAAGCATCCATCATTTCAATAGTGTGGTGGGGAGTGACAGCAATTCGCAATTTCTCTTCACCACGAGGAACCGTTGGGTAGTTAATTGCTTGGACGTAGTGCCCTCGCTCTTTCAATAGCACATCGGACAGCTCACTACTCAAGGATGGGTCGCCAATCTGTTGATTTTTTTATTACATGATGTAATTATGAAAATAATTATGGTATTCTCTTATAAAAAAATAAATTGTGCAACTAACAAAGACGGGAATAATATGGGATGGCGTGTGCTCCACGGAGATTCCTGCGTTCATCAACTGCTCTCTTAGATAGCGCACGTTGGCTTGATGACGTGAGCGAAGTTGGCGTCCTTCGTCAGATCTGAGGATTCGGATTGCCGTGTAAGCCCCTGCTAGGACGGTTGGAGGCAAGGACGTTGTAAAAATGAATCCTGCTGCATAACTCCGTACCATATCCACTAGGTTTTTGCTGCCTGCAATGTACCCTCCAATGTTTCCAAATGCTTTTCCTATTGACAAGTTTTCATGGAATTCAAGTCTTCTGACATTAATTACTTTAATTGCAAAGAGGCATACGAAGTACAGTACCTAGAGTGCCAGAGATTATATCCATTTGGTCAAGCAATCCCTCGCGGTCCCCAATACCAGCTCCATTATGTCCGTAGAGGCCTACAGCATGGACCTCATCAATGAATGTAATTGCACCATACTTATGAGCAACATTGCAAAGTTCTTTAAGAGGACAAACAGCTCCAGTCATGGAATGTACAGTTTCGAAAGCCACAATCTTTGGGGTTTTCACATCCACCTGCTTCAACAACGTTTCCAAGTGTTTAGGATCATTATGACGGAAGACGTGCTTGGGGACGCCGCTGTTTCTAATTCCCTGGATCATTGAAGCATGATTACCAGCGTCGGAGAAGATGTGGCAGCCTAAACAAAAACAGATACTTTTAGCAACTCTGCAAGTCCAGTGGGATTAATGGATCTAGAAACTTTCTACCTGGCAAGGAGCGAGCTAATGTAAACAGAGTTGAATCATTAGCCACGTAACAAGAAGTGAAAAGTAGGGCAGAAGGCTTTTGGTGAAGGGAGGCAAGCTCATCCTCAAGCTTCTCGTGGTACATTGTGTTCCCAGAGATGTTTCTAGTTCCCCCTGCCCCAGCACCGTGCTTCTCTAGAGCATCGCTGTTAATGAATCGCACCAAATTAGTTGCAATTATATGCAGCTTATAATCTAGAAACACTTATAAATAATTACTTACCTCACAGCTCGTTTCACCTCTGGATGGCATGACATACCAAGGTAGTCATTAGAGCACCAAACAGTAATCGGCCGCTCTCCCCAACTATACTCCTTAGCACTTGGGAAGTTGGATGCGATCCTCAAAACTTTCTTGAAAATCCGGTAAGAATGATCATTCTTCTTTTTCATGATTTGATCATGGAAAAAGTCTTCGTAAGGAAAAGCCGGAGTTGAAGTCACATCTTCAAGCACAGCATGTCTAACATGCTTCACGACGGATGGTGGAAAAGCCGAGTCGACAAACGGGCACTTGTCCAGATTCCCATTTTCCGAGACTAGTAAAAGAATCCAATACTTTATTCCCCTTTCTTTTAAAACTTACCATTCATATTAAACCAGCTTACCAGTAGTCGCCGGAGCTGAAACGGTAGACAAAACTCTCGTAAGAACGGGACATTGCTCCCCATACTTTTTCACAAGATTAGTCCCATAATTACGGACAAACGTCGCAGGTAATCGGGTAAGAAAAGGGCACGGCATTTTTGCAAAGTGTCTAAAAATTGAAGACATTCAGAATCTATAATATTCTCTCTCAAATAAAATTATCACAATTTTATCTCATCCTTGACTTTGCCAATCGGCTCGGCACAATTCTACTGAGCAAATTTATCGTAGACCACAAACTATATCTACTTTTCCTCCTATCAAACCCGAACTGGTTGGAGACTTGACAGGATTGCATAAGCTAAAATTTCACTATATACCAATACTTTTTTACTGCTTTCATTATCTCTCATGACGTGTGCCACTACATTAAAATTCAGTGGTTGGAAAGAATACGTCGTTTGCATTATTTCAACTATACGCTTTGCAATCCATTATATTATCCCATCATTCAAGAATCCAACGAATTGTCGGTGACTAAAAATATTTTTTTTTGCAAAAGACATTAAGCATTTGTAACCTTTTGATAGATTCGTTCCTGTCTCGATTTACCAAAACTAGTTCTATTCTGATGAGGTTTGCATGTTATGAATTTAATTTCGCTAAGTTATGGATTGGGTAAGCAAAATCACGATATTTGGAAGGTGACCTGTTTTTTGATTGACAATCAAAATTTCAAGGCGAATGGAAAAGAATTGAAGCGATTTAGTTCAAATCCTTTTTAATGCTAAATCCGCTTTGCAAGATTTAAAATTAAAATGATTACATTTACAAATATTCCAATTGGACAAGGTAAAATCTAGATGTAGAGCGTACGTCAGTAGCCAAATTTATATTCGGTCTCTCCTCGACCTTTGTGCAACTAACATGGAATGACTTTTTATCACTTGATCACTTCAATTATAGCCGTCATTTTTTCCATGTGACTTTTTACACTACTAACAAGGTTGTTTAATCTTATCTCTAGACTACTTGTTATCAGCCAATTAACCCATGAAATTCAGAATTTATGACCTAAATCCAACAAGTTTGGTTTTCAAGAGCCTATTTTTTACACTCTTTAGATTTATTTTAATCTTATAAAAAAACCTACCTTTCTCCAGTGTCTACACCTTCTAGTCCTTTCCAAATTTATATCAGTTGAATTTTTGTTAAAAGAATATCAAGCAACTTAATTCGTGCGACCACTCTGAATCCCAGCAAGGAACTGATGGGAAGGACGAAATAAATTTCATGAGTTTCCTCTCTAATCACCTTCTACAAGTAGAGAAAATGATAAACCATTCATTTACATGCCATTATCGTACCTGTAAAACGATCAACTCTAGAACTCTCTAGTATGAAATGATCATTCATTTAAAGGTAAAGACTACCGTGCTACTCTTTAATCATCTACTGAACACCTGTATCCTTCACTGTCCTTACCTGTTATTTTAATTGGGGAGATTGTTCCTATCTTGAAAAAAATGCTTAAAAATTATATGCATTTGATTGCATGATAAACGTCAATCAATTCTCCAATGAATTAGAATGCAAAGGTGATGAAGTGCTGGCTTCAGGTAAATTTCACACATCCCGAAAGTAAAAATTCAATCAAAGGTTGATCAATATATATAAACAGACTCATCCAGTTATAACCAGTCAGTTGGTGACCCAGCCTGAACATTACAGTAGCTTGATATGGAATTTTTAAATTTAGGAGAGATGCAAACATGTTCTCCGTTTACTTTCAACCTTATCATTTCTCCCATTCATGATATGTCATCGTTTATCTAGTCACAAGGTACTTTGACTCTTTTTATGTCGCAATTAAAAGTATAACAATAGCCGAAAGTGGTTATTCTACATAATCTTATAAAAATGTAATAAAAAGATTAACTCCACCTTATAAAAACATGGAGAAATCGTCCCCAACTTGGGAGATATGTGAAGTTGCTGAACAAACTCATTATGTAATGGAGACACGATGTTATAAAATGATTATTGGGTAAACAATTACATTCATTATTCCTTGACTATGAACTTTGTACTTTAAATCAAATATTTGGTCACAGTTGTTGACTCTGTGATTGAAATTAACGAATATGTGTGAACGAACAAGGGAGCGCCGAGCGGTGAACATGAGTGCTGATGTCAAATGCAAACTTTGGGGCAAGACGATTGAAATTATAAACTAGCTAAATCTGCAATTGTGCGTCAGCAGAAGCTCAAATATGATTGTCTATTGTATTCTAATTTCTTCCAAGATTGATCAAATAATAGCAATCAAATCTTGCCATGACATAATTCAATCTTTTGACTAAAGGACGCCAGAATATAGTTTGGATGTAGAAGGTGCTGAATAAAAAATTTAACATGTTATTTAATTTTTTCTCTACTTTTTTATTTGTCGATAACTCAACTTATTCCAAACATTCATCCTTACAATTATAACGAAATGCTCCACGACTACACTGCACATTGTACAACCAAAGTGTTTAGCAGAGAAAGATAGGAAAAAAACACAATCAGTTTTCAATCACTTCATCCAATTATTCTATGCTATGAACAGTAATTTAAGAATAATAAAATGCTTAAAAAGAATTTAAGTACAGTTCTTGTAGTACGACTATCTATTTACAAAATTAAGTATCAGGTAACTTTCGAAATTAACATTCGAACAGAAGCAAATTGGGAAACAAAAATGCTATAAAAATGTGAAAATCTTAACTAAATTTTTGGCAGTTACATGCTTATTATACACTTAATTATTAAACTGACTATATTTTTTACAACTTAAATAAAATAACCGGCTTAATAATTTTTTTTTAAATCAAAAAGAATTATGTGTGTAGAGAGCATCAAAACATTTCAATTATGGCACATACTGAAAAAAAGCTGGAAATCTTTTAACCATTTTTACATAATAATGACTTATTGTTGAAATAATTCAATTATCAACAATTTAAAAAATTAAATAATATTACTTGATTGTCAAAAACTCATTTAATATTAAAAATTATGAGCAATATTACTGAATTCATACTATTATATAGGCAGTGATTATAGGAACACAAAAATTTCTTAAAAACACGCTTTTTTGTCCGTTCAAAGTCAAAATTTTAAGCTCTTAAAATATATTTACAGACTAAAAACCTTTTTTGCTTTGGTTGCACAGTAAAAATTTGATTGTTTCACTTCTACTAAAAACTTCCCTGTATAAAATAAATTTATGGCTTAAGAACTCTAAAGACATCTACGAATTGCAGGTTCTATGATATTCTTCTATTTTTCTAATCGCTCGGAGGTGCTCCTCCATCACTCTAGCTAAAGTGTCGATCTTATTCGCTATGACTTCGGAGCGACGCTCGTGTTCGCCGTACTCGTTCTCCATTTCTGTTCATGATTAAATTTTTATAGCAAATGGCAAATTAAAAATTATTAAATAAGTTATCAAAGTTACCTTGTAACTCTTTATGTTTATCGTTGATATTGTTTGCCAGTGTATTCGCCCGGTTTTGCAACTCATCCCTTTTCTTTGCCCCCTTAAATAATGTCAGCTTGGACTCCAAATCTTGTGATACTTTGTTGTACTCGTCTTTCAACCTGGATTAAATTAGCAAGAGTTAGTTTTAAAAATAACACCCTATTTAGCTTTTGCAACTAACCCGGAAGTTGTGTCTTGAATGAAAGTTGCGTTCCGCAAGGCAGATTCCGACTCGTTCTTTGCTTGGTCTCGTCGTCTCTCATTTTGCAAGTTTTTCTTTTGTAATTCCTCCAACCGTTGTTTCAAAGCTTCGATATCTGTTAATGAGTGACTTGCCGTTGTTTCAGCGTTTACCGTTTCACTTCCAATCTATTAAAAGCAATTAGAATTATCT
>JAHZMU010001822.1:0-20307 GCA_027743725.1 Rambutsinella grinnellia
TACTCATTTGCAAACGTCCTCCCCTACTATGATCAAATCCGTGATGACCAATTTGAATTTGAAGCTTGTTACAGGAGAAATATAACGAGCAACTTGGCTGAATTATCTGGCTTTGGAAGGCCCTTATCTATTTTTCAAAAAACGGAGAATGGAAAATTTCTAAACTTTCTCCAGATTGATCCAGATGATAGTAGCAATGATAATAAATGTGTAATTTCCTTAACGGATGGACATTCCTTCGTCTTCCAGACTTGTTGCAGGACCCCACTGGATCAAAAGGAATGGCTTGTGCTTTCAAAAACGAGTCGACTCGACGAAAACGCAAAGAATTCAATTAAAAATCATGCAATATCTCTGGGATACGATTGGGACAAAGCTGTCTTCCTTAATTACCAGCTAAGGTGTCAGTATGGCTTGGAATAGTTGGATCATTACTGAAAATTAAGTTTGAAATTTCAATTTTATACTTTTTTAATGTCAACTAAACAATTAGTTTTCTAACTAAAATTTAACATATTGACCTAACGCTATTACTATGGCCTTGAAAATTATAAAAGATTTTGTATTAGAATTAAAAAGATCGTGATCGGAAACCGACTTAAAATAAATTATATTTTGTCATAATTCTTTAAAAGGAATGCGAAAATATCACGTTGTCCTTGTTGGCATTGGCAGATGGAGAAATGGTTCATCTTAATTTGCAAGACTCTGCCAGTAAATTACAATAAGTAGAGCTTGAAGATAAAATATTATTGATTGATAACCCCAATAACCACGAAAATAACTCAGATAGTACTAGTTTGGGATTTCAAGGAACTTTTCGCACTAAACTAAACCTGAACTAGCACCTTAACAGTACGAAATTTTTTAGTGCAAATGGCCAAAATCTTTTAGTACCGGTTTGGTTCAATTTGCATGCGCAAAGTACTAAAAGAGTACTAAACAAGAACGGTCTCATATCACATTCTAAAATGGTGCTAATTGAGTTCTTATTGTGTTCAAGCTTGTGCCATTCATTAATAATTTACAGGAAACTATTTAGAGCTATTATTAATTTTATATTTCGTTTATTTAATTATTAATTTTTACAATATTAGTATAACAATGGCGAATACGTTAAATCAGATGAATACAAATTAACAAACCTTTGAAAACAAATTAAAAAACTAAACAAATTCAGAGATTCTCTTCATTCTCGTCACAATCAACATTATTCGCGTCGAGTTTCTTCGCATTTGCCTTAAGTCGAACGGGGGCCTTTTTGATCCAATTGCAATTCGGTTGCAGTTTCGACTTGTCTGTTGCAAGAGACCCCTTTGTAGGTTTTCGTACTGCATCTAAAAATGAAGTAACGATAGATTTTATTAATAGTACATATATCCTACCCGATGTTTTAATTAAAAATTGCTTGAACTATTACCGCACACAATTTGCATAAAGATTGTTGTCACGAATCCCTGTCTTCCTTTCTTCCGACCTGCCATTGTAAAGCTGGATGCTATCAGTACGTCAGAGCTGATACAAAAACCTAAATCAGCGTCAATTTATAAAATAGTGACCTAGATGAACAAAATTCACTTACAACAGCCTGTCGAACATCCGAATTGCTGGTAGTAGCTGCATGCACTGCTTAAAATTCCTCCATGGAAGTCATAGGCAGCTTTACGGATATTTTCTTTGCTGTCCCTTGATCTCTTTCCAGTCGTTGGCCATCTAATTTTGCTCGCAGCATGTCTAATGCCATATCCAGCTTCGCAGCCATCACGCATGGTTGTTTTGAATTGATGCAACACTTGTTGAGAGAGCTACAAATTAAAAACGCATATCACTCCACATACCAATTTAAACTAAAAATTTAAACTTATTATTTACCTGTTAGCAGACTCGTAAATAAGAGTTTCTCTTGGGGTAAAACTAGAATGTTTGAAAACTTATATGGTTCGGTTGGTTCAAGGGGCACACTTTCTGGACAAATGTCTGAGGTAGGATGATTTTTAAAGTTGCAATTTTCTAGAATTTCCTGACGGTTAAAACATAGCCGTGATATTTCACTAACTTGAAGTTGATGTTTTGATTTCTTAATTGAGACTTATTTTTCTTCTAACAGTGCGTGGTAATTGTGTACGGCCTATTGAAGGCAAGGTGGTGAACTGTATTTCATATTTGGCGTGTGTGCATTGATCAAAAGTCGCGCTCGCTTGAAAGTACCTTTTAGTTCCGAATAAGCACCATATTAAACCTTTGTAATTATACTAAAATAGCACTATGCAATCCGTTTCAAAAAGCACCGTTTTAGAACCACCTAGAATGGCTATGTAAAATACCTGAGTTGAACGTACTTTGTGGTGTGATATAAGTTGGTTCTGATTCAGTTCTTTCAAGCCCATGAACTTCTGGAACCTTTCTGGTACATTCAGCGCTGAATGAAACCGGTCTTAAAAGAGATTGCGTTATTGGGGAAGAGTTTAAATGTAGGTTTAAATTGCTTGGAACAGTTCTTGCTCGCTCATAAATTGCACGCTCATAATACAAGTTTATTTGAGCATGAGGAAGGTTTTCTCTTGTTCATTGTGCGAAGGGTATTAACCTATGTCCTAAAAATATCACGGGTGAACCCGAGACAAGAAATTGGTCACCTATCTAAATATTTCCTTAAATTGTCTCAAGCAATCTTATTGCCACCGTGATTCTGTTTTATCAGCGTTTGAAATAAAATAAATAGCCTCTTATAAAACCAATTTCTGCGTTTCTTCTGCAAAAATGGCTAGATTGCATTTAGTTATCAGTATCCTCAGCATCTCTTTAAAATTAGCATGGGCTCTGCCACCCTTCATGGATCCTAGTGTTGGGGAAGGGACCTGCTCAAACTTACAGTTTCACCCAGTTGATGTGAATGCCGATTTTGTAAGTAAAAAAGTCTTCTTTAAATACCTAAAAGACTGAACAATTCACTAAAACGGTTATCTTTACAGGCAAATAGCTTAAGTTTTTTTCCAGTTGGGAATAAATTCCTGATGTACTTATTTGCAAGCGTCCTTCCCAATTATAATCAAATCCGCGAAGAGGATTTTCCCTCCGAAGCTTGTTACAAGAGGAAAGTAACCAACAACCTTGTAGAAATTTCTGGTTTTGGAAGCAACTTATCTACATGGCAGACATCACGAGATGGAATCATTGCAGGCTTTCTCCAGATTGAAGCAAGAATTGATAAGTTTCTGGCAAAATGTGTGGTTTCTGACGGACGGGCATTCCTACATTTTTCTAACATGTTGCAAAACAGTACTGGACGAAAAGGAATGGGTTGTGTTTTCAAAAACTAGCTATCTCGATCAAAGGATTATAAATTTAATTGAAGCTCACGCAATCTCTTTGGGATTTGATTGGAACAGGGCCGTCTTTCTAAACTATGACGGGTGTCACATGGGCTGGAAACAAGATTCATACAATTAGCATTATTAATTTTTATCATTTGTGTGGAAATATGTTAAAATAAAAATGGATAATTCCTAACAAATTCATAAAACTGTTACTAAAATATTTATTATCTTAAATTCATAACCATCTCATTTTAATACGATTTTTCTACCGCAATGACGCGTATGTACCTATATCCGGCCTTAAAAATGTCTAGACATAACGGTTCTTTTTGTTGCTTGAAAAGGGACAGAAAACCCTTGACTCAGTCAATGACCTGCACCTATTAAACGCAGGGCATAAAAGAGAAATGTTTCCCCTTTCGACACAAAAGAGAAAGGCTGGTTTCAAAATGATTTAAGATAATACTGCAGTGCAAACCTGATTTAGGCAATTTATCAATCCTTTTATTATTAAAAGTTCTTATTAAGTATCACATTTAATTTTATTTCATTTCTGAAATGGCGAAATCAATTCTAGCTTTTGCGAGCGTCATTGTCTTCTTAAAATTAGCACTGTGTTTACCTCCCTTCATGGACGTTGGAGACGGAACCTGCTCAAATCTCCAATTTAATCCGGTTGACGTCGACCCCAATTTTGTAAGTATAATTGAATTACTAAAGTATTTTGAATTTTAACTATTTTTATATATTCCGTTATAGGCAAATAGCCTGCATTTTTATGCGGCTGGGAACAAGTTCATAATGTACTTATTCGCAAGTGCCCTTCCCTGGTACGATCAAATTCGTGAAGACCAATTACCTTACGAAGCATGTTACAAGCGAAAAGTAGATAATAATCTTATGCACGTTTCCGGATTCGGAAGGCGCTTATCAACGTGGCAAATATCGGGGAATGGAACGTTTACAGATTTTACCATGATAGATCCAATTTTCGACGAGTTCAAAACAAAATGTGCGGTTTCTCTAACGGATGGACATTCATTTATTTTTGGCACCTGTTGTGTGCACATGGGTTCACTGACTGAAATAAATTGGATTGTGCGAACAAAGACGCCATCTATTCTTGACCAAAGCACAAAGGATTTGATTGAAACTCATGCAATCTCTCAAGGATTTTATTGGGATAAGGCTGTTTTTCTAAATTTTGACGGATGCCAATTTGGCTTGGAATAATTGAATAATTTGCTCCGGACGATTACTAATATTTCATTTCAGAATCTTTTTTATAATTTTTGTTCTGTAACACTTTTATTTTAGAGAGATAAATAAATGGGTCATAAAAAGTGTTTTTAAATTATTGTCTAGACATAAAAGGTTCTCTTTCCGTCTGCGGAAAGGGACAATAAATTCTTTACATTTTACCCCGGGCAATAACCTGCACTTATAAATAGCATGGCATAAAGTCATGAGGCAGAAATCATTTCCTCTCCTGTACACGAAATAGAAAGACTAATTTAAAATTATTCCAGACAATATTACACTGCGAGTAGAATTTACTTAAATCATAAATCTTAAACAATTTATTTAAAAAAATATTTACAATTCATTTCCGACATGGGAAAATCATTTTTAGCTTTTGGGATTTTAACTGTATTCATAAAATCAGCACTGGGTTTACCACCCGATAGAAGGAGAAGGAACTTGCTCGAATCTTCAATTTAATCCGGTTGACGTTGACCCCAGCTTTGTAAGTAAATTACTAAACGTATCTCATATCTACTTAAAATTTAGCCATCTATATAAATCCAAAGTAGCTAACATCACTTGTTTTATAGCTCAATAGCTTAAACTATTTTGCGGCAGGGAGTAAATTCATAATGTACCTAGTTGCAAAGGCTCTTCCCAACTATAGTCAAATCCCCGAAGTTCAATTTCCTTTTGAAGCCTGCTACAAACGGAAAGTAGACATTAATCTATCTGAAATTTCCGGTTTCGGAAGGCACTTATCTACTTGGCAGATATCGCACAATGGAACGTTAGTATATTTCACTATGATAAAACCAACTTATCACGAGTTTACAGCAAAATGCGTAACTTCCCTGACGGATGGACATTCCTTTAGTTTTTCCACTTGTTGCATGAATCCTGTGGATGAAAAGAAATGGTTTTTGCGCACAAAGACACCAACAGCTCTTGATCAAAGCACGAAAGATTTGATTGAAGCTCATGCAATCTCTCTAGGATTTGATTGGAATAAGGCAGTTTTTCTAGATTTTGACACATGTCAATTTGGATTGGATTAATTGCATTCTAATTTGTAATTAAGAATCCTTTCATTATATTAAATTTATAGACAATTTTTATTTCTTACTCTTAATAAATTACAAGTTAATATTAAAAAGAAGCTTAACTAATTGTTCATTAATTAAGCGGCATTAAAGTTATCAACTCTGTGCTCCACATAATTAGATTTAGTAACTTTCTTATGCGCATTGGTAACCAACCCAACAACCAAACAAATGCTATTATAAAGCAAAATCCAACATACCCCATCCCACTTACCGTCGTATTTTAGGTGAATAACCTGCACCTAGATATAAATATCTTAGAATTGTCTACCAGACATGAAAGATTGTGTTTCTACTAAACAATTGACGGAAAATGCTTAAATGGTCGCAGCTAGTGAGAAAAGTCATGTAAAAATCATGTAATTCATGTCGATTTCGAAAAAATTGAAATAGAAAATGCAGAAATTTGATGCTATTTGATGACTTTCATTTATGATCATCTTGTCGGTTTAAATGTAAAGATCTAATTTGATTGAAAAAGTACCCTGACAAGAAAATCATGTGTGATAAAACACTCACGACATGAATTTACATGATTTACATGATTTTTTAATGGTAAAATTCATGTAGATCATGTTGATTCATGTCGAGTGTATTTTATCACACAGGATATTCTTTATAAACTATTATTTTTATTAAAGTATTTCAATATATTATGGGAAGTAGGATGTTGACAGTAAAAAGTCATAAAATAGCTTCAGATTTCTTTATTTGGCATTTCAGTTTTTTTCTAATTTGTTATTAGACGACATGAATTACATGATTTTAACATGATTTTTCTCACTAGTCGCAGCCAATAACCCAGGGTATAAATATCAGGGTATAGAATCATAAAACAGAAATCTCCCTTCCCCATGCACAAAACAGACTGTTTTAAAAGTATTTCAGACATAGCACGGGCAGGATTTATACAATTCATAGAGCATTAAATATTTCATAATATCTAAAATCTAATAATTCGTTACTAAAAATGTCAAAATCATTTTTGATTTTTGCGAACTTGATCGTTCTTTTAAAATTAGCATGGGGTTTGCCACCCTTCTTGGAAGTGGGCGACGGATCTTGCTCCAATCTCCAATTTAATCCGGTTGACGTTGACCCCAATTTTGTAAGTAAATTACGCAAGATGTACTTGAATTAGAATTGCATCTTTCAATCATCTTAATAATTTAAAGTGGTTTAATTATTTTCTATTATAGGCCATAAATTTACCCTACTATGCGGCTGGGAACAAATTTTTAATGTACTTATTTGCAAGCGCCCTTCCCTGGTACGATCAAATTTCTGAAGACCAATTTCCCTTCGAGGCATGTTACAAACGGGAAGTAGCTAATAATCTAATGCACATTTCTGGCTTCGGAAGACACTTGTCAACTTGGCAGATTTTGCCAAATGGAACGTTTACAGATTTCAACATGATTGATCCAAACTTTGGCGAGTTCAAAACAAAATGTGTGGTTTCCCTGACGGATGGACGTTCCTTTGTTTTTAGCACTTGTTGTGTAAGCATGGATTCAGGAGATCAAGTGAAATGGGTTGTGCGCACAAAGACACCAACTGCTCTTGATCAAAGCACGAAAGATTTGATTGAAGCTCATGCAATCTCCCAAGGATTTGATTGGGATAAAGCAGTTTTTCTAAATTTTGATGAAAGATGTCAGTTTGGCTTGAATGAATAGTGTCATTATTAATTTCAGAGTTGTTTTTATTAATTGTTTAAAATTGACAATGTAAAGTTAAACTAAATATGTACTTTCGATTATTTTTCAATTTAATAAACCGAAAGGTTGACTAAAACTATATTTTATCGGGAGAAAAGTTTGGCCTCTGTCTTCTTAGGCAAATAACCCGCATCTAAAAATATCACGACTTTGACCAAGACACAAAAGCTTCTTTCTAGCAATGCTAAATATAATTGAACCAGTTTGATCACAGTCGCAGTCAATAAACTGCACCTATAAAAGCATAACACACACAACTCTTCCTCTCCAAAATAAGAATAATATTTTTAATTAGAATGGCAATGACTAAATTACTTATAGTTTTTGTGACCTTCATTACTTTATCAGCATTATCATTGGCTTTACCACCCTTGTTGGGGGTTTGGGAGGGTACATGTTCAAATTTACAATTCCATCCGGTTAATGTGAACGCTGACTTTGTAAGTAAATTAGTTCCGAAGTACTTAAATGATATGGATATCTACATTGTCTAAAATTTTCTGTTACAGGCAAATACTTTGAACTTTTTTACTGTTGGGAGTAAATTTTCAATGTACTTATTTGCAAGCGTTCTCCCCAACTATAATCAAATCCGCGAGGATGAATTCCCTAACGAGGCTTGTTACCGAAAAACAACAATAAACAACCAGGCTGCCATATCTGGCTTCGGAAGGCATTTGTCCACTTGGCAGGCATCACAGAATGGAACGTTTACAGATTTTCTTCAAACTGATCCAATATATGGTGATTACCTAGCAAAATGTGTGACTTCTTTGACTGATGGGCATTCTTTTGTTTTTAATTCTTGCTGTTTGAATCCATTGGATGAAAAGGAATGGATTGTGAAGTTAAAAGCCGGCTACCTCGACCAAAAGTCAATAAATTTAATTGAAGCTCACGCAATCTCTCTAGGATTTGATTGGAACAAGGCTGTCTTTCTAAACTATGAAGGATGTCACATGGGCTGGGGGTAATCAAAAAAATTTCATTATTAATATATTATTGTTTCTGTGGACAAATTAATAAAATTTATATTTATCTGCAAAAGATTTTGTCGTTAGCATAAACATTTGTCTTTTCAAAGTGATTACACCAAACTTAAAAATATCTCGCCGAAGAAAACCTTAGGCATGAAAAGTACACAATTATATGTACACGAAAGGTTTGAAAAATGTTTTAAATTTAATCACAGTCAACAACCTGCATCTAAAAATATCACGGCTTAGATAGCCCAAAACGTGAAACGCTTTTCTTTCCCTCATTTCAACAAATAAGACGGAAGTGTTTTCAATCTGTCAGCATTTTAATAAATAAGAAAAAGCTCTTATGCAAGCTTCTTTATTGAGTAACTAAGAAACAGTCGGGAAATTGTTAGAGCAATGGCAAAATCAAGTTCATTTCTAATTGTAGCGTTTTTTAGCATCTTGTTAAAATTATCATGGGCTCTGCCACCCTTAAATGATGTTGGAGGAGGAACCTGCTCAAACCTACAATTCCGCCCGGTTGACGTGAACGTCGAATTTGTAAGCAAATGCTCTAAAATTACTAAAATACTGTAAAATACTTTGGAATTTTCTGAGGTGCTTATAATTATTTCTCATACAGACAAATAGTTTGGACTTTGTGGGCGTTGGGAGCAAATTTCTCCTCTACTTATTTGCAAGCGGCCTTCCCTACTACAGTCAAATCCCCGAAGATCAATTCCCATTCGAAGCTTGTTACAAGCGGAAAATAGCTAATAATCTAGTTGACTTTTACGGCTTCGGAAGGAATCATATCACAACTTGGCAAATATCTCCGAATGGAACTTTTACAGATTTCATCATGATTAAACCAACATATCACACGTTCCTGGGAAAATGTGTGGTTTCCTTGACGGATGGACATTCGTTTATTTTTATCTCTTGCTGCATGAATCCAGGGTCGGACGAGGAAAAGGAATTTATTGTGCACACAAAGACCAGTCACCTTGACCAAAACTCGATGGATTTGATTGAAGCTCATGCAATTTCCGTAGGATTTGATTGGAGCAAGGCTGTTTTCCTAAAGTATCATAGATGCTGGTCAGGTTTGGAACATTCTTACTCGTATTAGTAACTAATGTGTTCTTTCAAAGAGCAGACGAAAATAATGCGCTCAATGAAGTAGCAACAGCGTCACAACTTAATTTATAGAAAAGTTAATGATGACAAAAGCCGTGTCACTTTCATAATAATTAGAATAGCCAATTTTAATTCTAAGTTGTCTCCAAGAGATAACACAACGTCGAATCTCTCTTTGCCTCATAACATTTGATTTCTTGATAGAAGTAAATACATCCACACAAGTGATGAATATTTTTGACTTTATGTTTCCCGTAATTTCCAGCAAGACAAAACAAGTATTAACGGTCACAGTAGGAACCATGATAAGCAATGGGAGAGACAAGCTCTGATAAAAGCCTATTGTCATATAAGCGCCAACAATAACGCAGAATATGCACAGTCCATCAGAACAAACAAGGAAAATATTTTGGCTACTAAGATTATAGATGTTGCATAAGAGCTGAATTTCTGTAAAAACCTGGATGATTTTTCTGGGTTGAGCTTTCTCAGTTACTATTTTGTGAAGTAATTTAAGATAGTTTAGAAGGGCCAAGCAGAACAACCCAGAGTAGAAGGCGATGTAAATGACACAAGCGCAAATGAGAAAGAGCACTTGACTTGCAAATATTGAAGCAATAGTTAACTTAATCAAAATGTTTATAAATGTCCATCGAAATTCTATTCCGAACTGACATTCAGGAAGCAAAAAGTATCCCGGATGGCCTGGAATGCATGGGGAATACATATAAAAACTCCGGAAAACCAATGGATTAACCCAACCGCACAGGATGCCAAGATTCCAGCTATTAATCCAGTATTTATATCTCCTTCCAATTCCAAATCTACTTTCTTGAGGAGTCCAGCCATTTTGATTATGCTTTCGTTCGAAATCCATAAATGCGTTAAATACAGTAATTGAACTAGCTCATGTTGCTTCCTATGCCATTCCCAAGCCGAGCCTAAGCTGAAGGTTAAGAGCCCACTGTAATATAAGCTGATCGCTTTGTGAGATGTTGATAATCCATTTAGCTTTGTTATCGCGGTTATTAGTTGCATCCCAATGATTCCGACAATAACTCCGAATAGAAAAAGAGATCTCAAGTAGATGAGCCTTTCTTTACGGGAGCGAAGGGATAATGTAGGTCCTTTTTTATTATCAATTTTGGGAACATGGATAAGCGGAGTGAAATTTCCGAGGAGGCTCATATAGAAAATGGATAATTTTGCGTAGTTTGTTGCGAGTAGCATTTCTAGTGAAATATTTTGGATATTTTAAAAAAAAATTCGAAAAAATAATTGTCAAGAAGTGTTTGATACAAACGCTGCCTCTCCATGAAATAAATTCATTCTTTTTGACATTAAAGCTGAAGTTCAATTAAAAAATTATTAAGGTCAAGTCAGCTTTCATTTCATGAGTGACACTTTAGTTTTCATATTCAAGAATGACAGACCAACAAAAAGTTACTTTTGGAAAGGCGAAAGCATATTGTAAATTTAATCTAAAACGATGCCAGTAAAGCTTTCTGGTTGATAGTATAAATAATCCACAGCAATTTAAATGAGATATAGTCGATAAACTTATGAATTTACCAATAGATTTATTTTCAAATTAACTTTTGCATAGTTTACATTTTTCAAATTTGCTGATAGAATTTACGTTGCAATTTTAAGCTAAAAAATTAAACAAATTTAGCGTCAAACTCATCCGCTGGAATAATTGGAACTAACCCATCATAATCATCATGATAATCATTCTGAAAAACATCCGGTTTGTGATTTAAGATGTTATCCGGGTAAAACAACTTGAGGTATTGTAGATTAATAAAACTATATTCCGAACAGCAGCAAATTGCCATAACATTTGGCTCTGTCGAAAAAACTCTTGCTCCCCTTGTCTCCAAATCACTAATCAATTTGAGCACTCTATTAACGCTTTTCTGGGTAAACTGAACGTTATGAAGTTCAACAACTAATTGTCCAAAAGGAAGCTCATCAAAGTCCATAAGCATTCTTTCCAAACTATCATATTCTGAACCCTCCACGTCTATCTTTAAAATGTCGATGAATTTATGTCCATTTTCAGCCATTAAAGTTTTTAAGGTTTTAATATTTCCAAAATCCCTCCAACCTAATCCAAACGGGTTGTAGTGAGCTCGTAAATTTCCTGCTTTTATAGGCCCTCCGAATTTATGATTGTTGGGATCATAACCGTAAACAGAACATTGGGTGTTTTGAAGAATTTCAGCTTCAAAAGATGACTCCCCGTATACTCCAAATGAATAAACTGTGCAGTTGTAACCTTCGGTTGATGCTTTGCCTAAATTTTCTAAACCGCATATCCATTTCCCTCCGTCACCATCCCGGCCAATGCGCTCGAGGAGGGCTGAAGTGCAATTAAAACTTGGCTTGTGTGACTCCCAAAATTCTTTCCCCGAGAGGTTTACACTGTGCTTGTAGTCACTTAAGGGATATATGGACTGGTCTACATTAGATTTAAACGATTTGTACGTTTTTAGTTCTGCTTTAGGCGCAGCCTTTGTTTCCCATCTTGCCATAAGATTTGCCGCTGACTTGGGTTTGTAGTAAACCACTTTATACTTTGAGGGAAGTGGAGGAGTGTCAAACCATATTTTTAGAAATAATACCCCACATATAACACAAATTACTTTTAACGCTTTCTTAAACGGACGAATAGGCGGTATTGATTTCATGTTGGAGTCGTCCGGCATATTCTATATTTGCTGCCTTAATAAGGATGAGTAAGTAATTAAATAATAAACTACTTTTTGTAATTAATATTTAATATGACCATTACTTTAATTACGTAAAGGAAGAGCTAACTATTTATATTCAAATTACCTATAAATTTTTTATGTTTCCTTGACAATAAAATTTAAAAATGGCATATGAAAATGATTAACTCAAAAAAAAGTAGTGAACGTAAAGCGTCATTTCATTTTGCTTTACTAAAAGTGCATTTTTAGTAAAACTACCTATTTTTGGATTTTATAGAAATGCGTAGTGGCTCATCATGTTTTTACGTAGTTTTATTAGCTCCTTAATATCCTAACTTCTTTCTGGTTAAACTCAATTAGGCGAAATTAACTCTGAGCAGTTATAAAATGAGCTGATTACTTAAAAGCGTACCTTAAACACATATTTTAATATATTAAAATATTTAAAGAAAATCAATTACAGCTTTAAATTCAAGACTAAGGATAAATCCTAACTTTTTGAAGGTTACCCACATTAGCAAAACCCGGAGAAGAACATATTTTATTTTCATATAGCGTTTGTGTTTGACCTATCAAAAAGGAGAGAAAGCGAGCAAACATTTTTCGGCAAAATATATTATCTAAACGGTGAAAATGCTATTTATCAATACCTTTATAAAATCTGTTACAATTTTTATCACTTTCACATTAAATAATTTACACACTCTCGCAGTCTCAAATAACACATGGGAAGACAATACCATTGTTAATTTCAATGATTACTTCTACACTTTTGAAAAGTGTTTAATCCACATAATAAATTTTGAAGGCGTAACCCTTGACACATATAAGAATCCAGTTTTGCTAACCCGCTACGTTCACCCTGACACTAACGATTCTGAAATTTATGGCGAGGATTTTAACGCTGTAAATACGCTGGGTTTACTATTTGAATTAGATCATGACAACAAGAATGAAACCGAGTATATTTTCAACTTGCGCAAAGGACAATAGATTGTAACTGTTCGCTTCTGGGCTAACCGCTTGGACCGTCCCTATCCACAAAGATAAAAGTTCTCACTTATGAAGAAAGAGCTGAACTTTCCAGGATTTACTATTTGAATTAGATCATGACAACAAGAATGAAACCGAGTATATTTTCAACTTGCGGAAATTTGAAAATCGCTCCGCTTACAGCGGCGATCATCTTTTAAAACTAATCCCAGCGTTGAATTTTCGACCGTGGTTGTGCCAACTCCATATCTTTCTTCACCCACCGTTGCCTCAAGCTAAACCCGAGTTTTTTAAGAAAAGAGAATTACATTGCATGAATGAAACGAGGAAATCATTAATTGCACCATTTTTATTAGCCGCTTTCATGGAAAGGGCTCCAATCTATTTGTACAAAGACTGGGAGGACATTCTAGCCGAAGCTGTTTACTTACAGCAAACAACTAAAACATATTATGTTACAGTTTCGCAAGAGGAATATCCCATGACACTTCCGTGGTTCCTTGAGCAACGATATCGAAGAGGAACTTCGTCGGAAGCAATCATTAGACTGTAATTAGAAGAAACTAAACTAGGAAAATTTGCAATTTGTAATGCCTACCTTTTGCAAACAAATACAAATCTAATTAGCGGAAAAGAAAGCGAGCTTTATTTACCAATATTATCCTGGGAAAAAGAAATAATTCCAGACATTAATGACTGGAATGGATTAGTTAAGTCGCATGAAAATGAAAACTTTAATTTGCCTTGGGAAGATGACGAGTTTGCATCCAATTAAGATGTTATTATCAAACTTGGAAGTATAATGAGAGGTAAAACTATTTAACAATTGCTTAAGAAAGTATTTAAATTTATGGTTGTAAATTTTAGACTTTATTCCCCGAGAGAAATACGAGGATATGAAGAACTACTTTCTGCCCAAATCTTTCTCTACTTATTTACACGCTGCTATGCTTTACTACGTTTTCAGAAACATTTCTTTTGTTCTAATTGAAAGTAGTATGGCTCCACTCATTGTATATAATGAGCGCAAATGGCATCAGTTTGAACTTGACGAATTTAGCTTTAAATTTATGGCATGTGGACAACTCACTAATCAAAAATCACTCCAGTACGCCGAGCTTGTTTTGTCATTTGATAAATATATTTGGATTTGCATCTTTATAACCTTCATCTTTTCATTTGCCGTACTTCGACTACATATCTACCAGATATGGTACATTATGGTACTATAATTTCTCATATGATGCCATCTGCAAACACAATGATACTATCTTATTGGATAAGTTGGCTTTTATTAACTAATTTTTACAAGGGAGATAATATAATTAACTTAACTTCTCCAGTCACTCCAACCCCAATATACTATTTTGATCAATTAATTAAATATAATGTGGAAACATACACGGTTCCCATCAAACCCGGTTTCTTTTGGAAACTGAGAGATACCGACTTGCTTAAAAATGATACACTTCGCAATCAGATTCCATTCCCAACAGTTTTCTCTACATTCTTCTACCATATTATTAAGTACGATGGTTTGTATTTGAAGCTTTTTAATGCGCTACTTTCATTTGATAAAATTAAGCAGTATATTCCGGCAAATAAGACGATAGCGTATCTAAAGAATTCAAAGATTCATTATGACTGGAAAGAAATTATTGATTTGTGGGATAACGAAGAGCTAATTGAACATAAAAGGGTCGCTGGTTTTACAAAAATAATTGAGAAAACTTGCAAAAGAAAAGAATACTTGTCAAATGCAATTATAATGGAAGATTATCTTGTAAAATTTTTCTCGTTTGTTTTGAAAAGGCAAGGAATATCTAATATTTATCAAGGGAAAGAGAACTTGCTTAAAATGACGACAGGAATTGAGCTGCTTAATTCATATAGTGTAAAGTATTTGAAGAGGATGCAAGGCTTACTCCAATCGGGTTTAATGGATTGGTGGAGAGTAGGGAAATTAGAGCAGTTTTCTAGACTTGGAAGGTTAGATATGAATGGAGAGAACAAAGGGATTTATAGCAGCACGATTGATGGTGGCGCTTGGATTGTTATATTTGCTATAATTTGCTACGGATTGATGATTGGGTGTGTTATGTGGTTGTTTGAACTAATATGGGTGCAAATGGGAAGGATCTTTTACAAAAATATTTGTAAGGCAGTTGGTAAGGGCGCTTTTACTAGGAAAACAATAAAAAATCTAATTTATATTGTAAAAGCAGAAATCACAAATACATTGTGTAAGCCAATTGTTCAGCCAATGATTGTTCGTATCAATGTAGTGTCTATAAATGAGAATTAAAATAGTCGCAAATAAATGTCTAATGCATTCAAGCCCAGTTTTTAATGACATAATGGTTGAATCACTAACAAGGTGTACGCAGTTTATTTTTTTAGCATTTTAGAATGACTTTCATTTAATGCTAGTAATGAAATAGAATGGATGTTTGAAAAAGGAGATCTCAAACAATTTTACTCTATTTTTAAGCATTTTATTTTGAAGGAAAGGATTTTGAGGAAAAGGATGTGTGACCTTCACCTTTTTCTCCTAACTTGCTGCAGAAAGGGTTCCTTTTTTCTTACATAATCTTTTATAACCCTTGAAGTGTAGATGATCCCTTTTATCCAAGAAGACTTTTGCTGGTTATTCGTCCTTTTTATCTTTCTTTGCATTCTTCTAGAACGGCACTATTTTTCTAGGAATTTTTTAGGTGTAGCACCATTTCTGAAACTTTTGTCCATGAAACTATTCATCACTCTTTCCGTAGCATCAAAAGCTGCCAGACTATCAGTTGATAAAGACCAGAGACAGAAACCATCATTTTTTTGTCCATAATGGAAAAGTTTAGAATTATATCTCTTCTAATATTAGGAATCTGTATTAGTGGTATCAAAAGCACAGGTAGCATTTTTCGATCTATTCCGGATAAAATAGAAATGATGCAGTTTAACGCCTATTGGAGAGCTTTCTATCCAGGTGTACAAAAGCCAGGTAAGATATTTAAAATAATTAAATTTGTTGAGCTTATGCGATAAAGCATAAAACCTTTACGTTTAGAAATGATACAATTCTTTGGAAGACTTTTGGAAGTTCGCCGCAAACTTAACGGGTCCAGTCTTACTTTAATGAAGCTAAAAGAAAAATTGGTGTACTATGAAGAAGTAATCAAAATATTTGATCAAACAAACAAAGGCCCCTCACCATCCCAATTAGCGGAATTACAACAAGCTGATGACTCTACTGTGTTTGTATCAGAATATATTTTAGTAGTTAAGAACCCATTTATTCTCAATGAAAATGAAATCAAAACATTCCCTTATCCAGACTACTTGACTACCGTCGCTGACAACTTGGCGAATAAAAAATCACCAACGTATTTCGAATTTGTTGATAACTATTTAGAAAAATCATGCAACTTGACGAACTATTTGGAATCTTACAATGTGATTTCATTCTATCCCGAACTTGTGCTTATGCCTAAAAGATCTGGATTTGGGAATAAGTTTGATGTTAATGTAAAGAAAATGGTTGAAAAATTCTTCGAGTGGCCCAAATGGATTGAGAAGTTTCTGCCATTTCCATTATTGCAAAGGTTTAATCATGCTGGGGAGTTACTCGTGGACATTGACACTTTCCCGGAAGCAATTAATACCTTGGATAATATAGTGCCCATGACAATGCTTGAAGTAATGCATTTATACGCAAATCCAGAAGTGGGACATCAGATAGCAATTGGAGTTGCGGATTTCTACAATAAACTATACAAGATTGATAATGCCATTCGGAAAGTTTTTGGAAAGGGAATTTTTGCTGATGACTATATCGAGTTTATCAAAAAACTATCGCCTGACTTTATCCAAAATAATGCTTTTGACTCGGCTATAATGGCAATGAAAGCATATAAAGAGAGCAAAATTAATCCAGCCTGTGCAGAATATATTTTTTGTGGGATAAATGCACAGACAGACCCGAATTTGACTGAAGAGGTCAAATTTAGGAAATATGTCATTGCATCTATGGCTATCTATACTGCAGCCAAGACGTCACAGGAGGTGAAAACAATCAAGTTTGCAAATCTCTACAATGCTATTCGTCATGGAGCTTTTAAGGATAACTGCTTGGTAAGGCGAACAATTTTTAATGAAAGTAAAATGCATTTCATAAAGCTAATTTAATGCATTAAAAATATTGCAGAAATATGAGACGGACCAATCCTGCTTCAAAATTTTAGCTATTATTAAAAACGACTGAAACATCCAGTATTTTAAAATTTACAATTGTATGTACATATTTTAGAACAATTTGTAAATAAAACATTTAATTACAAGATAGTAGAATTACCTGTCTCATTCCAATTGTGAATTTTTAATCTAATCAACGTATTTATGATTTTACAACGAGTCCAACAGATTCTACAAGATTTAGAGTTGTTTTTTATTTTTATGACTTATTTTGCAGCGCCCTGAAACGAATCCGCTTTACGCATAGCATATTACATAACTTGGCAAATCCTGTAACAACAAGCGTGCAACTTTATCTGGAATTTAGAATTGAAACATTGAAACAACCCAGTTTGCATAAAAAATGTCACGCTTGGTTGAGAGAAGAGTCAAGGTCAAGTGATAGCAGAGCAGTAAATATTTCTCCTTCTTGTCTGACGCTTGTTGAGGATGTAACACTTGAGGGATTATATCTCGGTAATCCGGCCATTGAAATATAGTTTATGTTTTGCTTCCAGAAGAATCCATTCGAAACTGTGTTTTAGCAATTTCTCTTTAAAATTTGTGTAAACTAAATTTTGACAAAATGACTCAAAAAGACGAATTTCAAACTGAAACTTCAGACGAGAAGGAGCCTAGATGCCCCTCAGCAGTCCCCCTTTTAATACCCGAAATCCCAAAACAAATTAAAAAAGTTTCTATTCAACTTGACTCTGCTTCCAACACTTTAACGTGCAGTAGCACACCATCCGGTGAAATATATTTGGAAAGAAATGTATGGAAGCGTTACGTTGGAATAGTTTTAGCTCTCTTCTCAAGCATGACCTTTGCCCTGGCTATTTTACTAGTAAAGATGCTAAACAATTGTCACCCGTATAGTGTCACTTTGTGGAGAGTTTTGGGAGTTTTATTGCCCTCCTTGCCTGTCCTCATTTATTTTGAGGGTGTTAAGAAGGCAAATGTTTTCAATAAAATTTTACCAATTTCATCAAATCTAAAAATCAATTTCTTTTTAATGGTGAGCGTAAATGAATTACTTTTAAATAGAATGTTTTAATATTTCAACACAAACTTTTATTTTTTAAGTGGAGCGGAATAGCGGGAACAACCGCAATTATTTTGCAATTTTATTCCCTTCAATATATCAGCGTTGCGGATAGCTGTGTGATTACTTTTAGTGCGCCTGTGTTCATCTCAATCGCGTCGCATTTCCTGCTCGGAGAGAAATCCGGGTTTATTCCGATCCTTTGCGGGGTTATTACCTTGGGCGGAGTCGTCGTTATTACCAGACCTCCTATTTTGACTGGTGGAGAGAGCTTCGACACTGATACTCAGGCCCGTACTGCGGTGTGTCCCGGCCCTGGTGAAATTTTCCCATTGTTTCTTACTTAAATTACATTTCTTATAGTAAAGTTTTAAAAAATTATTCAATCGGTTTGCAAATTTGTCAAACTAGTACAAACTTGCAAAGAGTTGTAGAAGGCGCACGCGCCTGAATTTTTCTAATGTTTCCCGTGCAGTAACCACTCACCTACCAATACTTTTTATTAGCAATTTATCTTTTAAATTTATTTGATACGTTTTATTTTAAAAAACACAGAGAATCACCGGCGCGAAGCGCCAGAAAATTTCGCAATTTTAATTGCAAGAATCTTTGATGGCTGCACGAATATTCCCATTCATTTCTGTTCATATGCAGAAATACAAAGTTACTATTCACAAAAATTAAATAGAGGTACAAAATGAGACGGAAAGCTTGCAACAAAGAATTTAGGAACTTTCCTGCACTTGGGAATTTAGTAAAATAAATAGGAATGTAAAGGCTAGATAAGCACATTGGTGTTTTATTTGATAGTGTTGGTGCTAAAATAAAAATCATCACCGCAAATTCTGGAGTTTTGATACAGACATACTTGCTGAATGCGCGAAGCGCCGGAAAATTTGCAATAATATAACCTGAAATGTGCCATNAAAATAAATAGGAATGTAAAGGCTAGATAAGCACATTGGTGTTTTATTTGATAGTGTTGGTGCTAAAATAAAAATCATCACCGCAAATTCTGGAGTTTTGATACAGACATACTTGCTGAATGCGCGAAGCGCCGGAAAATTTGCAATAATATAACCTGAAATGTGCCATTTTCTACTATTTCACATACTTTTTCTATTTCTTTACTATTTTCTTTCTTCCTTTTTCTTTCCCCGGCCCCTAAAAATCCCGGCCCTAGTACCCTTTTTCACCCCCTAGCACCCCCAGCAGTACGGCCCTGAAATAATTTATGCCTTTTGTAACACTTCATATATGAAGGTTTTCTTAATAAAAACTTATTTTGAAAACTTAATAACCTACCAATAAAATAATTAATGTTAAAATAATAATTTCCATTTTATTTCATATTTAATTTGTAACTATTTAATTCTTTAGCTTCCTAAATATTTAATCAGAATAATCAGAACCGACATCAAATTACAAACCGGAATACATTAAATTTGTTAAATGAGACAATTTTGATTTTATTTAATTGAATAGAGAAAACGGACATGAACTTAATTATTTGTAATTCATTTATTACAATCGCAAGTCGCTTTGATTTCTGATTCTTGCAATTTCCGCTCGTGCATGCCAGAAATTGTAGTTCAGGTGGAAAATATTCTGGAGAAAGTCAAGAATATCCCGTCTCAATTTCTTGTCTGGGTGCTCTTCGATCTTACTCAGCTTTTCATACGTTGTTCTGTCAAACTCCTTATACCGAAAGTGTTTTGTTTTGACGCTTAGGCTTCTTAGTTTTGGGCAGAGTTCCCACACATTAGATTCGTAAAGTGAGTTAGTTTCAATCTCCAACTTAATTTTCACTTCCGAATAAGCAGAACAGTCCCAGACGACG
>JAHZMU010001823.1:0-18328 GCA_027743725.1 Rambutsinella grinnellia
TCAATAACTTTCCAAAAACTTTAGTAATTATCATTATGCTTTAGACAAAAGAGAGGGAGAGCCTGGGACACATTCTTGCCAGATATTGAAAACTTTTTAAACCTTTCACATTGCCAAGGACTCTGTCCAGAGAGCTCTAGAGCCTAACTTTCTCCTCATGACCAGTAATATGCACTTTTCCCTTAATTGACGTGGCTCATGTAACTTCCTTTTATGAACTCTGCATACCTATACTGTAAAAGAGTGGCCACGGTTCATAGGATTTTATTACTATTGCTCTCGTACGGTTTCCTCTCTTTCCAATACTATTTCTCTCTGCAAAGTCTCCACCTTTTTGTATGCCGGTGGGGTATTGGCCTGGAGAGAGAGAATTTTTCTCCTACTCATTTTCTTCTAAGGCTTCTCTTTGTGCATTGCTGATATGTGTCCTGAATTAATAAGTTTTTCTCTCTCCCTTTAATCCATTAATATAAAACAGGCTTTCTTTATTCAATCTTAGTTTCTAGATAATCATCACTAGTTCAAGTTGTGGTGGCTGGTGATGTGTGTAGGCGTATTTGTAACATGATGTCAAGACATGTCCTTCATCCGGCTTTTCATTTTCTTTCTCTCGCATTCCATCCAAAGTTTAAATGGGTTTTGCACACGAATTAATGTTAAAAAGGAAGTGGAAACCCACATGGAATAGTTTTGGAAGGAAACAATATTCTTATCTTTTTACAAATAGTTTCCAGATAGTTGTAAACTTTTAGTAATTTAACCAATATTGGTTTGGGGGATGGAAGGAGAGAGAGAAATTGAATTAAAAAATGTGTATGCACAGCTTTCGCTTGTATAATAATAAAGTTTGGATAAGTACAAGTTGCTGAGCTGATTGCTAACGATCCACTTCGATTTCTCATTGTATCGCATCCTTTTATTTGAAAAGTTTTTTTTTGTGGTTTTTGCTACGTCATTCATACTAGGGAATGGGAACGTTTTATGGGTAATTTAGGAATGTGGAATTGTTCCCGGCCAAGTGTTTCCAATGACCATTAGCTGATATCGTTCGTATCGCTTAGAATCTCTGGAATAGCCAGAGAGTTACGAGAATCATTATGAAATGTGACTGAAATGGAATGGTACTAGTGATAGTTGATGGTTTAGCGCTTAGAAAGATAATGGATGTAATGGCGGTTAGCTAATATCTGAATAATTAAGGAGGACTGACCATCTCAATGAAAAGTGGACGTGACTAATAAAAATGACCTAGTTCAAGGTTAATTATATCCGGAAAGTAATCTACTANGAATCTCTGGAATAGCCAGAGAGTTACGAGAATCATTATGAAATGTGACTGAAATGGAATGGTTCTAGAGATAGTTGATGGTTTGGCGCTTAGAAATATAATGGATGTAATGGCGGTTAGCTAATATCTGAATAATTAAGGAGGACTGACCATCTCAATGAAAAGTGGACGTGACTAGTAAAAATGAACTAGTTCAAGGTTAATTATATCTGAAGAGTAATCTACTATTCTAATTTTTTCTCACCATCTCAACAGTAGCCACAGTCTTCACCCCATTCTGGATGGAGACCACACCGCAGCAACAGCAACATGGGTTTGTCAAGTGGAATGGATCAAGGAACGGGCCTTGGTCCATCCTTGGCTTCTTTGGGTCCTCAATTGTGAGAGATTTCTGTCTGCAACTGACGTCTCTTCTTTGAGCTTGAATCACAAAGCTCTTGCCTCACACCTTGAAAGGGCGTTTGAAGTGCAATCAATCTTGTGAAGAGAAAGTAATCCTACTCGAGTGAAGATCTTGATGGATTGTATAATTTCAGTTAATATTCACCAGAGAAAATTGTGTACACATTTATGTAAAACTTTGCGTCTCTTTTCTGGAGATGTAAAAAAATGTCTGGACTAGAAGTTTTTTTACTTTCTCTCTGTGTCCCGGCTTGTTTCAGGAATAAAAACTTTTTTCCAGGATCTATTGAAGACACTCCGTCGTGGGGTGTTGGTTGAATTGAATTTGGTTGATGTGGCTCTGGGTAGAGTATAAGCAAAACTTTTTATGTGTGGAGGGGATACGGGTAGTAAAAGTTGTGACAATTTTTTCTCCTTCTTCTTCTCTCTTTCTCCAAGAAACTTTTTTTTTGGTAATAAGATGAAGGAGTTGACAAAGGGAACTAGAAAGAATTGTGAAATCACAACACGACTCCGTCCTTTATTCTCTTTTTCCTGGATCAAAAATCTAGTAAAATACTAGAATCTTTTTGGGTTATGCCGTGTCTCTGTTGGAAGAGAAAAAGTTCCGGTTTTAGATTCAAAAAAGGTTTCTCTTCTTCTTGGATGAAAAATGCAGAGACGAAATGGCTGGAATACACCGCCTTTCTGAACGTATTAAAAATGATGGTAATTTTATGTGACTCTTTGTCCCAACTAGTGCACTCTTTAGACAGTACTCTGGCCAACGGATCAATTATATTTTTTGGAAATTCTGGCAATGACACGAGCTATAATGTATTGCACTTTGAGGGAAAAAACTAACAAGAGCTTTTGACTTTTTTTAGTAGGCAGAACGCGTGCTCTCCCTTCACAAGTGATGGATACGCTCTTCCTCTGCAGACTTTCCTCTAAGCACACTTTCTCTGAACTGGCTGGGTTCTCTGAGAAAATTCCGCTTTTACTCCTTTCCCTTACTATTTCTCGTTCTCTTTTCTAGAATGAAAGTGAAAAGGTATAACCCAGCTCGTTTATAACAGAGCTCAACTCCCCGGCCTGGTTTTCTGGATGGACCACACACTGTTTGTGTGAAATGGTCGTTGCGAACGTGCGAATGTTGGGACAAGAGGAGTAGCTTGATTCTGTGTAAGAAAGCATATATTTCTCTTAGCTGTGAAATGGCTACTAACTTGGAAGTGGTTCTGGTGATTCCTTAGTAAGGACTCCTTACTGCAATATGGAAGGAGAGAGTAAAACAAACAGCTTTTGCGAGCCAGGCAGGCCAACTTGTCATTTACTTTCTCCATAGCTTTCTCTCTATAGCTTTCTCTATAGTCTATAGTTTTCTCCCTGTTCACGACTACTACTCTCGTTTCACATGCCAACCCATATTACTTTCTTCATAAGGATGGAGAATCGCTCCCACCAATCATGTCCTGTGTGGAGAGAGCTATATAAGGAAAAACTTTTCCTAGATCTCAAGTGCCACCAGTGCATTTTATTTTTACAGTGTAATCATGTTGGTGCTGAGAAGGGAAAAATTGAATGCTTGCCATCCCTCCACACAAAATCCCTACTTGGAAAGTAGACGCCGATGGGTTTCCCTTGGATCATGCGAGTGACTGGGTCCTTTTTCTCTGTGAAAAAAAAACTCTGGGATCATAGCCAAAAAGAGTATTCCGCTTATAAAACAAGAGTTCCTGGGACCAAGTCTTCATCATGTAACAGTAGGCGGTTTCTCTCTGAGAGTGCTTCGTTCACTTTCTCCCTCTCTTTCTCTCTGCCCGGAAAAAAATTCAACCATTTCTACACTTCTTTTTACAAAGATTTTTTTATATCTCCTATTATAAATCTAGAAAGGGGTAGTATACGGGTTGGCCTTCCTCATCTCTCTCCTAGAGAGAAAACTCGATGCTCACTTAGTAATAATAATGGGAGCTGGGTGCAGTGCATACTCGCAGTTTTTCAGGGTATTTTATTTTATTTTTCAATAATTATTTCTCAATACTTGTTTTATAAATTCTTCAGTTACGTATTTTATTAGAATTATGCAATTGAAACACTATGTTACATACACCTAAGATAAAAACACAATTTACATATAGTAATATTAATCAATTTTAATTGGATGTACAGCCATGTGTTTTTGAAGATGAGCCTGTATTAAAAAAATATGTAAAAATTCAATTGAATATAACAGATAAATAACTGAGTTGTTTACCTTTTGACCAAATTTTTTCCCACAAACATCACAAACATGGTTTTTCTCTTTCAGGTGGACAATTCGAAAATGTTTTTCAAGGTGATTCTACAGATACAAGGTGATACAGAGAAAAATATTACAAAATACACATTTTATAAATAATATTAAAGTTACCTTTCGATTGAATGCCTTTCCGCACTCACTACAAACGTGTTTCCTTATCTTCAAATGTGCTGTATTATGGTGTCTCGTTAACTCTGCCTATAAATCAATGAAAAAACATTATATAATATTCAATTAGTTGGCCCGATTAAAATTACCTTTTGACCGAAGGCTTTTCCGCATTCACTACAAACGAATTCCTTTAATTTCAAATGGACCGTCTTATTGTGTCTAGTAAGCTCTGCCTAAATAAATAAACAAAAACAATTATTATCGGATCAATTATATTCTGATCAATTATCCAACACGATTGAAATTACCTTAGTAAAGAATGGCATTCCGCATCCTTCACAAACATGTTTCTTCAATTTCATATGGACCGCAATGTAATGTTTCTTAAGCTCTGCCTAAATAAATAAACAAAAACAATTATTATCGGATCAATTATATTCTGATCAATTATCCAACACGATTAAAATTACCTTAGTAAAGAATGACATTCCGCATTCTTCACAAACGTGTTTCTTTAAATTCATATGGACTACATTATAATGTTTCTTAAGCTCTTCCTAAAATATAATAATATAATCTGTCAAAATTGGTCAATTTTAATTGCTCTAAATAATGCATTGCATTACCTTCTCCACGAAACACTCATTACACTTCTTGCATCTGAATGGTTTGTGTTTTAGATGAAAATTTGTAACGTGTTCATTGCAATCAGCCTAATTTACATAAACGTAACTCAATTATTCATTATACAAATCTATAATATAAACTCAATAAGAATATAAAATTTCATTTACCTTTGTAGAAAATTTTGCATCGCAGTAGGAACACAAGTACAATTTTGGTCTTGCATGTGCAAATGTATCATGTTGCTGCAGCTTTCTCTGAAAAATTATCATATCAAAATGTTATTACAAAGTTTTAATAAAATAAATTGGGAGTAAAACTTTATTTACTTCAGATGAAAACTCCAAATCGCATAGCAAACAAACAAAAGATTTCTCTTCTGTTGGAGATGCTATATACTTATCCAGGTCAAGGTGGGAATCGCTCTCGGATACATGTGCATCATTCTCGGTAGATGAACTATAATATTAAAAAAAAATTACTTATAGCATTGCATATAGCTGAATAATAAAATACTTACATTATGGGATTTATGTGCTCATGTGTCTCTTCTGATGGGTTAGGAGATCTTTTTACTAGATCCCACGCTGAACGGTCTTGATACTTTGGAAAGAACATGAACCCCGCCAACTTTTCAATCTTCTCAACTGGACACACAAACTGGCAAAAGCCGCTGTAGAGATTCTTGTGAGGTATTAAGAAAGCCAGCGTCTGAGGTTCATCCTCGCCTTCCCTGAAGAGGCATAGCGCCTTGTAGAAATAGGATGCGATCTTTAGTTGAACACATCCTGGGGCATTCATTACTTTACTCCTGAAATTTGGAAGAGAAAAATAATTGTAAAAAAATTAATCATGCTTCAAAATAACATCTTACTTTTCATCATAAATTGCTCCAGTGTACACAACAATCTTGTCCCAGAACAGCAGCAACTTGTGCCTAATAAACTTCTCCAGACTAGTCCAAACTCCACGATGAAACCCTTTCTTCATGGGACGACAGTTACTCATCCTGAAACTGTTGTTGAAAGCTTCAGGCTTCCCATAGTAGTTCCCCGCTGCCGCCAAGTGACCCGTATCATACTGCGGATACATTTTCATCGCCCTCGGACTGAACTGGATAGAGATTAGTTCAGGGTCCTTGATGAATGGAGGGGTGAATTCGGGCTTTTCTTTAACGGCATTGGAGGCATCAAGAACTTCAAAAGTCCAATCTGGAGCACCACCCTTTTCATCATAGCTGATCATGAACCCCTTTCGGTCGAGCAAGTCCGTCCTAGGCTTCTCCTCAGTTCCCTCGAAGAGCTTCTCATACTCTTCATTCACGTTAAGAGGCTTTAGAGTTGACTTTTCCGGAACTATAAAAATTATTATAAATAGAAAATTTCCAATATCTAATTTAAAAATGTAAAGTAAATCTAACCCTTTCTGTTCTGCAAAGCTAGATACTCTCGATGGGTTTCCAACATATGGCGATTAGCCCTGATAGTGTTCAGGAAAGCCTTTCCACAAACTCGACAAGTCTTGCTTCCCATATGGAACTGCTGATGGTGGGAAACAATATTCTGAAACTTTTTTCCATTGCAGCCGTAGCACTCGTCAAATGGAATCTTATGATCGGACTCCATGTGGTTGACAAAGCTTTCTCTACTTGCAAATAATCGGGGGCAGTGGTCACATTTTCGCATTCCATCGTTCCTACCAACTTTCTTTTCTTTCACCGTTGCTTGGTCAGTCGTGTCGGGAGCTTCATTGTAATACTCGTCTTCGGATGAAAGATCGCAATCATCGGGGTCGGATACGTACTCCACCTTCACTTCTCCGCCTTCAGTAATGACATGAAAGCGAGACAGACCGTCGTCATACTCAAAGTCTGATTCATATTCAATCTTGACTACAGGCTTGATATCTTCATCGGATTCGAGTGCAGCATCCATAGTCTCTTTCAATGGTCTTCAAAAAAATATATTCAATTATTTGATGGAAACTTTGTAAAAATTAATCGAGGTTCATGCTAGGCATACCCATTGGTAGAATCCTTTAATGAAACCGAGTTAAATTTTCCAGTAGCATTAGGAGGATCTCCTTTCTGCTTGAAAGTCTTGACTGACTTTTTTAATCTCTTCACCGGAATCGATTCTGGCAGCTCATTATCTGAATCATCAGACTCTGGTATGACTCTAAAATGTCAAGAACGCTTTTTAAAAATTAGGTACTAGATTTTAAATTGTGTCATTTAACCTTTCTTCAGTCTTAGATACCACTCTTCGTTTCTTGCGGATTTTGGGTTTGGAGTCATTAGATGACGCATCTTCAGGAGGTTTTGTAGAACTAGGTTTGGATTTGACTGCAAAGCATAAGGGGTTCATGTCACTGCAAAAATAAATAAAGGTCATCACGAACCTCATACATTTTAAGACATAATTTTAATACTTCTAACTATTACCTGTTCTTAGCTTCTTGGAACACTTGAGAACTCTGCTTTTTCGGCACAGGCATTTCAGCAGGAACTTTCTTCTTAATCCCCTCACCACTAATAACCAAACGAAATTCATGATTAGCAAGTTGAATTTTCATGCAAATATTAAATAATACCGTTTGGTGAATGCTGTCGCCATTTCATTAGAGTGCGACAAAGGAGCACGTTTGGACTTTGTACTCTTTTTCTTGATTGTAACTGGGAGGGTAGTCAACTCCTCCGATGCATCTTTGAACTCATCAATGGATCTGAATCAAAAATTAAAACTAAATTATATCACCCGACCAATGAATTTTATAAAAGTAGATCATGACATCTCACCGGATACTTTTATTAGCACCTTCGGCTTCACATCCTCTGAGCAGAATAAACGGTTGCGGGCCCAGGGACGAAATATCATGGGTGGATGAGCCTCTTGAAACTACAGATTTCGAACGGAGAACACGCTTCGATTTTTTCATCTTTTCCTTCTTATAGAACGATATACGTTGCAGATTTTCTAAAGCACCATCTGACTTTTCAGGAGATCTGATTCAAAAATTCAAAATTAATTATAACCACCTGTCAACAAAGGTTTTAAAAGTAATTAATGACAACCCACCGGTCATTTTGATTAGCACTTGGCTTCTCGGCCTCCCATCTTTTGAGCAGAATAAATGGTTGGGGACCCAAAAATGATATATCGTGGGGGGCTGATGATGCTGAGGTCGATTGAATTGGGGGTGCATTTTGATCAGCCGCTTCCCTGCCATTTTCCTTACTGCACTGCAGAACCTCTTCCACCGGGACGGATGGACCATCACTGAAATGATTACTTTAATTAATTTCTAAATTGTAGTTAATCACAAAATTTCTGTTTTAAATGCACCTACTTTGTTGGAACAATTTTCAGACCCTTCTCTTTCAACAGTAACTCCTCAAGCTGTTTGCGAGTTTCGGGATTTCGAAGCAACTCTTCGAACTCTTCTTCTTCGGAATCCATCTTCGCACCAATAGTTGGCCCCACTTATACTTTTCACTTTTTCAACTTTCACTATCCTCTGAAACACTAAATAATTATTTTAATTAAATAATTACTGAGCCACTTATCAGAGAAAAAATAATTTCAGCGAGACGCCTTTCGTCACAGGACGAATGATGAAAGCTTCAATCGAATGATACCGCTTCAACCCTATCACGTGTGATGTAATCGTGTCTGTGTAAGAGTTTGCTTTTATGCAGATTCACATGAACAATCACATGAGATTTTCTTTGTCTATATGTGTGAAAATATGATCATGTGAGAATATCTCATGAAAGAGTTTTCACAAAAGTCAGATGTGAGCTGCACTTAACATGAGCATTATTGAGGAGGATAGGTATTGGAGGCATTGAGAGTAGAGATAACTAAATTTGAAGTGAATCTTAATTAATTTTTCAAATACTTTGTATCGGTGTTGACTGATTTTAAAAATGTCGAAACATTCACGATGTGAAAATTCGTCCTCTGACGAAGAGAGTTCTTTGAGGGGGTCTCGTTTGAATCCGTTGCGAAAAAAGTTGAAGGTGACTACTTCCGAAAAAGAAAGTGGAACTGGTCAGGAGAAAGCGAACACTGGAGCTGAAGGTGACGTCCCGGCAGTGGGATTCATCAAGAAACAAAGGTGTTCACCATCGACTGCAATTCCTGATCCGGTTATTGTGACGTCATCTGAGGGATGTCATACGGGTCACAGTCTCTCACCAGAGGACCTCCAACCAATTGCATGTGAAACCGACACTGAAGATGAGAGTGAAACGGACCTCAGTGAAGGCGAAGACTTTGACGAGAAAGACTTGGTTTCCAGTGAAGTAGAAAGTGGATCGGAAGAAGAAGAAGAGATGTCGCTTGTAGATTTGATTGAAGAAATGAATAGTGCTGAAGCTGGTAACGAAAATTAAGAAAATATATGGGACCAGTCTTTGGAGAATGAATTCGAAGGAGAATTTTAGAATGAACCTCTCCGCAAGTAGGACCACTATGAATTATTAATTAAAGTCTGAACTTTACTATTTGTACCTAAATTTCTTTAAATATTAACTGAACCGAATATGTAGCGCTATTCAGATCATAACATAAGTAAGTGCACAAAAGTCACAAATTCATCGTCACCTAATTATCAAATGATTAGAATTTAACATATTTTAAGAATCCATAAATTATTACTTTGCTGACTTTGCTCCCAATTTGAAGGCAAGATCAACCACATCGTAAGAGCTCATGATGAATCCATCATCCAACAGTTTGTGAAGGTCCCCCTTAGTCAGATAATTAAAGTTGAGTTCATTCACTAACCTTTTGTAAATTGGATCATCTTTTCGAACAAAATTATACCGCAGCCATCTGAAAAATTAAACAATTAAAATTTAATTTAAAAATTACAATTTAAATCATACAACAATTCAAAACAGTTTAGTGTAATTTTTACTAACCGGGAGACAGCTAGTATAGCCCCAATCTCCAGCTTTTTGGTTCGCTCCATTGAGAGAACGTGAGTGAGGAGGTCCTTGGTCTCGAACGTTCCAAGAAAATCAGTGTTGAGGATCAGGGGGAGGTGCCTGTAATTTAAATTGATTAATATTCTGAACACAAACTTAATCAAGTGTCATAATATAACCTCTTTATGAATGGCACTAAAACACCCATGGCTCTTGTGTTGTCACCACAGGCAAACTCCAAGCAGTACTGCAGGGTCACATTATCCACCGTCAGGGGCATGGCTATTACGGTCCTGTAACCTCTAGACAAAAAAGAGTTGATTTCAAGATGCCTTGAGAGCTTCATGCAATCCACAATGGTATCATTCGGCGGAACAGACGCTGAATAAAACATCTGAAAGCAAAAAGAATATTCATATTAAGTTTTGTTTCAAGTTCTAACGTGCATCCAAGTTATTTCATAATTCATTTTGTACCCGAAAAAAATCCTTGGCAGTTTCAAGGGGTACCCCACCAAGATAAAAATTATGGAGGAAACTGTTGTTGCATTTGAAGTAGTAGAAGAATTTTTCGCTTTGGAGTGATAGCAAAAATGAGCTGACTCGAATTCTCGTACTGGAGCAGGAAGTTTGGAAAAATACATCAGACACAGTTTCAGAGTCAAAAGCCTTTTTCAATTGATTCAGAATGGGCGATGATGACTTTTGAAATTTGAATTTCTTTTTCGGTGGAGGTTGACTGCTTGTGATTGTGGTTGCGCTAGCGGATGAGCTTGAGGACTGCGAAAATGGGATTTCTTCTTGAGTGGAGGAGTAGCCAAAGTCAACAAAATCCGATAAGCTCTCACTGTTGCTGGGTTGATTAGCTTCATACTCAAACGGCTTTGCTAGGACCTCCATCCTATACCGCGTATCTCTGCACTTGCTTCCAGACAAGATGAAAAA
Organism: Rambutsinella grinnellia; assembly: GCA_027743725.1. NCBI lineage: Eukaryota > Metazoa > Arthropoda > Collembola > Entomobryomorpha > Entomobryidae > Rambutsinella > Rambutsinella grinnellia. The sequence continues at coordinate 10,587 of JAHZMU010001823.1, forward strand.
GTAATGTGACCCCATGGAACTGAATACTGGAACACCGTCCTCGTCAGAGTAGTCTTTGAGATAGTTTTTAAACTTGCTCTCGTCCAAAAGCTGTACTAAATCCCCAAGCTCCTTCTGGATGTCGTGCAGAGAGATCTCCTTCTCATTGGAGGGTCGGTTCTTTCTAATATGGAATACGGCCCAGTGAAACAGGTACTCGGCTAAGAGGTCCTGGTTCATGTCTAAGTATAGTACGCCACCAGATGAATCTTGCTTGGTGGGGCACTGCCATTTGTCGGTGGAGATTTTCTTATACTTTTCAATATCCTTCACAAGAGTAATTGGAATCAGCAACTCCATCAATTTCCGGTCTAATATGAATCCAGTCTTGCCCTCTTTCATACTGCACACAAATATTTCGAGTGGATGAGAAATGATGAAGGCCATTGAGAGATCCATGAAAGTTTGGCTCTTAAAGATTGACAAAGAGCTGGAAGGGTTCATCCAGTAGTCGCGGAATAAGTCTGCGTTCATCTTGGAGGTAAGGTTCCTATTGATGATGTCAACGACTGCTGAATCCAAACTCAATTTCTTTGCATTATCCAGGATTTCGACCCCGACTGTTAGGGTGGCTTCATAGCTTCCAGTGTACATGAACCTCAGCAGTGAAGTCAAAGCTACTGATGATAACTCAATGTCCAAGTACTTTGCACTAATTCTCCACACTTCTTCTCCTCCATCTTCATCCTCCTGACCACCATCAAGGCACGTCCACAGTTTCCAGACGAATTCATCGACCTTGCCCATGTCCTCGTAAGATGTCTTGTGAGAAATCTTGACATTTGCCACCTTCTCCAACTCTTTGTACCTCTGAATAAGCCTTTCCAGAATTCCGATGTCATCCGGCTCCTTGAAGGGATACCTATCGTAAACAGTGTCCCAGATTCCCAAATTGATGGGAACAAAACTAAACTCATTCGACATGGCTACTTCTTTTGATTGGAAATTGTTAAAACTCAGAAAATACTTTGATTAACTGAACAGGATCTTTTGCCCGCTTGTCAATGACTACGAAATTTTGAGCTTTGTCCCGCCCACTCTCACACCTCGAGGTGTGATGATAAAAAAATTTTTACACTTGAGAAAAAGGGTTTTGCTGAAGCATTTCTATGAGCCAACTATACGTGTGATTGCGTTTCATTTCAAAACAAAATGCATTTTTCACATGTGAGCTTACGTAAAAGGTGCAAACGTCAGAACAAGACATGAAAGAATGTAAATTTTGTAAAAAAAAGTTTAAAAGAAACGAACAACTTAATTATCATCTGGATACACACAATTTAAAATCCGAGAGACAATTAAAATGTGATAAGTGTGAAAAGACGTTTTCTCATCCATCTAATTTGAAGCAGCACCGTAATTCTCACTCTGGAGATAAAACTGTAGAGTGCAAGGTCTGTGGAGTAAAATTTAAATACCAAGCGCAGTTAAAAAGACATTTGAAAGTTCCAACTGTAGCCCACCAACCGTGCCCCCACTGCTGTGCCTGTTTCAAATACTACAAAAGACTACGCGTTCACATTGGAGAGACTCATCCAGGAGAAAACACTGACCCATTTCCGGAAGAAAACAAGATGGTGGGCACACTTGGATTTAAATTTAAATAAAATATTTAATTTTAATGTAATTTATCTTAAAATAATTAAGTAATTGTTTTAATTTGCACAGTCTGGCCGGAAAAGACGCAGTTCTAGAGGGATAACTCCTGTTCCAAAGGCATCTGAAATGGACAACCAAATCGAAAATGTAAGTAGTGATGAAGGTGAAGAAGGAATCCTTCCAACCAAGACATCTTCCGCTGCAACTTCAAATGAAGGAAGCCGTGCCCCGCAGCCAGTTCCAGACTCTCATGCTTTGTTGCCAGTTTCCGGTCAGCCAACTCCAAATGAAGAAGAAGATGATGATGTGGATTTTATACCGGAAACTCAACCGCCACCTAAGAAGCCTAAGAGAGTAATATTTGCTACTGAAACGGATCAACATGATGAAGACAGTGATCAAGTCAACTCGATGGATTCAATCATTAGTAATGAAGAGGACGACGCTCCTGGTGGTGGGGATGGAAAAGGGGAATCCGGTAGTGCAGGTGAAGGGGCTGGTGTTGGCCCTGAAGAAACTACGATGATTCGAAAAGATTACGACTCTACAAAAGAAATGCGACATGAAGACCAAGTTAATAATGATGAAGGCAATCCAGATAATGCATCTCCACACTTTGAAGGAGCAAGTCAATTTCAAAATTATTCGCAGAAAGAAGACCGTACTGGATCAAAAGTTGAGTCGTCGGCACATAAGTTGAATCAACTTGCAACCCAAGACAAATTTGAATTCATGTCAAACGCCAAACCATTTAAGCCGAGATTGCACCCACCTAAATCCAGTGAATTCAGACTCAAGCATAATGCAGATGATGAAGACTATTGTATAATTCCGTTTTCTCGTCTCACAATGGAAATGTGGAAGTTTAGGAAACTAGGACTAGATGAGGAGATTGAAGTCGTAACTGATCATCAAGTCGATGATGTAAAGCAGATTATGCAGTTTATGCATGGCGGGGGGTTACCAACAAGGTTTAGCAATCTTCTGGCACAGGAATTTGGACCGTTGGTCACTGCTGCCATCATCATTCAAACAATGCTCAGCCTTGACATTGAAACCATTCTGAGTTATCACAATGAACTCTGCACGTGGAAACTTGGTTGGCTCTCATCTGAAGCATTGTCCCTATTTGGGGGGTTCATCTGTCAGTTGAAATTAGATCGAAGCATTAGTTTTGAAACTCTTGATAAGATTAGAGCGCAGCTAGGAAATAATGTCTCCACAGCGTTCATCTTTGATAATCGCATCCACCGCCCAACTGCTGTTCCGATTAAAAAACTGAAATTGGTACTCAAACTCATGATGTCTAGTTTCCAACAACATTGTGCCAACAAACTTGACCATTCCTTCATGATTGACAATAGTTACACTTGGGGCAAGCGAAGTTACGTTTGGCAATGCATTTCCAACTTGTGGATTGATGAATTGGCTGCAGGCAACATTGACGCGCATATTTATGACGCAGTTGTGGCTCACTCCAATATTATGAATGTGGGAACTGTTGAAAAGTTCCGCTTTGAGATGATAGAATCTCAACGCACAATTGCTGTTAATGTGCATGAGTTTTTGGTGCCTAAGTCACAGGATACCAGTAATGCCAATTTCCAAAGTAAAGTAACGGAAGTTGATGTGGAACGTGCGTTACACGCCATCCACTTTCCTAGCTCCAAACCGTTTGATGGTGAAAGCATTTCTGAAGGAGTTTGCTGTGTGCTTAGTGCACTGGGAAGGAATGACTTATTATCATTCATTTTAGATAACGATGCAGACCTAAGCTCGGTTATCAACAACAATACTGAAATTGGCTTAAAGATTCTGGCAATATTTTTCACCCTTAGCCACCAAGTCGGAATAGACTATTTTGCTAAAAATTTTATGTCAATTTTTGATGCAAATGATTGGTCTGCTGTTCTAAAGACCTTTAGCGCGGAACAGTTTTTGAATTTTTTTGCAAACCCAAATTTTGAAAATCTGCCCCATGAACTTATTTACAAATTCGCTGTAATATGGTCCTGTAACGCTGCTGGAAAGACTGCAGAATTTGGGCTCGATTTCAAAGCTGATCAAGATGTCAAGGACAAGTTCACGCTGGTTTACTCCATTATTAATTTGCTGGAGCTTGGACATATTCTACACGTCCTATTTCAGCATGAGCTTATTCCAACCAAGGACATCATGGAAGCTCGGGATGTCCTCGAGAAGTAATATTATGTATGCAAAAAATGAAACATGAACCCCTCTTGAAGTTTTAGCTGCCAATTTCACGTTTCACTTTTACTATTAGTCGCTATAGATAGGTATATTGAACTCGATTAAATGCATTTCTAGATTTTAGTATTTCGATTTTAAGAAAGAGTTTTAGAACAGTTAGGTTTGTAGAATATTCGTTAGATTAGGATAACCAAATTTTGTTTAGAACGCGCATTTCGAATATCACAACCAGAACAAGAGCAAGATGGACGAGAGGTTAATTGAACGAATCCTTCGATTTCAGATCATCCAAGAAAGTAAGTAGCTATTATAAGATGTCGGTCTAATCTAAGATTCTAATCTAAAATTTGTTGATGCCTCCAGACGTTATTCCTAATGACCATGTCAGAGCAGTGCTGGAAATTCTCCGTGTAGCCCGAGGGAACCAAGGCGGGGAGGAGGGTCCACAGCCAAATGCAAATATTCTTCGTTGCGAGGTGTGCGGAAGGTATGCAATTCTAATTTTTAATTGCACTTTTGTTATAAACAGATCAATCAATAATGTGTGATGATTTTATTAATTTTGTAGGATTTTCATCAGTCGAAATGAAATGTCACGCCACGTCTCTACTCATCATCAATAGAAGCCGTATTAGATGTCTATAGTATCCGGAATGAAATAAAACGATTAATAGATTATAAAATGAAATGTTATTTTATTCAACACAAAATCAACTTGGCAAAATCTTATAGTGACAAGAGGTAATTGAAAATAAATCGTATCAAAAACAATTGATTGGATGTAGAATTATTTTACAATATAACTATTATTAATCTAGTTTATTAGTTAATTATAGTGTTTAGGTGCATCTTAAGCTATAAAAAATAACACACGAGTTAAATGTCATTAAACAGAATTAGAACTACTAACTTTTCGCTTCTTAGTAACTTCTCCATCCGCCCCCCTAATTGGCAAATACTTTTTACCCTGACTCAATTCTTCGTTAGTGTAAACTCTTGACTCTAGATTAGAAAACTCTATGCATGATTTGAATGAAGAAAATCGAGACAGGTAGTAAAGCAAACTTCTTGCATCAGTTGGAGTTTGGCACATTTCGCTGACGTAATTGCGCTGCATAATCTCCTCTGCCCTATTATTCACAGTTTTGTTAACCATCCCTTCAGCTAAAAGTAAATCCTTGAGACTGACATTGATTGGGAAATTTGATTTGGAAGAGTTTTCGAACGGAAATTTGATTTCAGGGCACAACTTGTAGTTCATGAAATTGCAATGAAGTTGAAGGTGATATGTCGGTTGCCAATCCCTCCCAGCAAAGTTGAATGAGTAGGCCAGGTTCGGTCCCGCGTTAAAGCCCCAATGAACTGCTGAAGCGTCCACGATGATTGCCTGCCCGGGACACTGCTCCACAAAAGAAACCTCGAATTCACTGGGAATATCATATGGAGCCACAAAAATAATCTTGTGCTGCAACACGTTGGCGCAGTAGTTTGGGACCCCCTTCTTCTTCAAATAATCATTCAGCCATTTGACGAAGCGCTCGTAGAATATTCTAGGGATTATCCACCAGTACTTGTTGGCACTTCCGGCTAGAAGGATGTTGAAGGAATACAAGTTTCCATCCTCAGAGTGGATCTAGGGAACAATAGAATATTATTTGCATTTAACTTAGTCTGATATTATTAATCAGGTCTAATGCTTTAAAGCTTACTGCAAAAAATGATACTCCGGGTGAAACGTAAACAAACGGAACATTTATTCCTGGAAGAGAATATCTCATATTTTGGAAGCCGTTTTTTTCAGACATGAGGATAATATCATGACCCTTCCATTTTCTTATGAACCATCCTGGAGGTCCCTTTAGATAGAAATGCTGCTTGGTATCGTCACTTCGCATTTGAGTCAGAAATCGATATCCACGTCTACTTTCGGTGATGATGTTCATTACGCTGTAATGTAAGAAAAATGTAAACTTCAATATGATACATTAAATTTGCACAATTCCAATTTAAGTAAAAATAAACTCACACTGGAATCTGGTGTGATTTTTCGACCGCAGGAGTAAACCGCAATTGGAACTTGTCCGACTGTCCAAACACCGCATACAAGTCCATATTCTCATCGAGTGGATAGAGTTCCTGTCTCTCAAACTCCATAGCAAGGTTGTAGTTGATGCCTCCAACTGAATCCTTTAAATCTTCACGAGAAAGTTGAAGCACTACATGGCCAAATCTTACAAGTCGCTCCGAGACAACTTCATGGGTCACAATCCCATCAAGGTCACTCAGCTCATCAATCAGAATCTCAAGGGGTTCATGACACTGGATTACTCGCCTTCCATACACGACTCTTTCCACAGCATATTCTGGAAGCACATTGACTCTGGGAGATTCCATGAATGGGATCGGGCTGTTGGTTTTGATTGAACCAGTTCTAATCTGAAACATAACAAATGACATACAAGGTCATTACAACTTTAGTAAAAATTAAAGAATAAACGTAAAGAAAGCTTATTACCAATCCATCACAGTCATCAACGCTTTCATTGTGGGGAAATAACAGAAGCAATCTGTTTGGGTAGACGCCAACAACTAACCGATGACTTTTATCCACATTGCTATCAGCTTCAACCTTAAGATGATCCTGACCAATTTCGTACGTAACCAAATGGAGTATTGAGTGCTTGCTGACAAAGGATTTAACTACTTCGAGCTGAAAATTCCTGACACAAAGTACTAGTAAACATTTCATTGAGTTTCACGGCACATAGAACCGTAGCTTAAATAATTATAAATAATAGGATTTGATTTAAATTGGATATCTAATTAGGCCTCTGCACTATCAGCTTCAACCTTAAGATGATCCTGACCAATTTCGTACGTAACCAAATGGAGTATTGAGTGCTTGCTGACAAAGGATTTAACTACTTCGAGCTGAAACTGGGATGGTGACGCGAAGCACAATTGACACAGTTTCCCATAGTCTGGCATGTGATGCTGGTATAGATTTTCGAGACCGGAAAAGAATATCGAATCAGCATGTTCAATTGTCGAGTAGAGTTTAAAGGAGATGCTCGCAAAAATATCATCATCTTGTGAGTTGAAGATTGGCACAAAACACTTGAGGACATGCGGGTGCGTGAGCGCCCCTTCAGGCGCCATATACCACTCGTTGTCGTCTTCACTATTAAGGGACCAAGAGATAATGTCCCGATGCGGTGGCACGAGGTCACATTCTCGAACTTGAAACTCGTCACTTCCGGATGGAATACTCTTGGACAATATGTTACTGATTTGCGAATTAAAATATAACTTATCGCCAAAGAAAAAGATATGATCCCGTTCCTTTACAGTACAAGCCCTCCGTCCGAACCACTTCATAATTTCCCTTCTTGAATTACGGCGCTTCGTGAAAAAATGACTGCTACTCCACAATTCAATATCTTTTGAGAGCCACAACATCTCGAACACTTTTTCTCCTAAACTTTTATAACTTTTGACCTTATTAAAAATTTGAACACAAAACAGATGGAAATATTTCAACTACGAAGCATTAGACTTGTGAGCTGACGAAAAGTGTGCAATTTGAATTTGATGTTAAAATTTGAACTTGATGCTGATGATGAACATGCAGCTGATGGTTCAAGCGAACATTATTAAACAACGGGCATATTTAATAAAGGTGCAGCGTCCAACCGTCACACTTAGGCAAATTATAATTCGATTAAGCATTAGTTTGTTTTAACATGACACTAAATTGAATCATTTAATGAATCATTCCTGACACAAAGTACTAGTAAACATTTCATTGAGTTTCACGGCACATAGAACCGTAGCTTAAATAATTATAAATAATAGGATTTGATTTAAATTGGATATCTAATTAGGCCTCTGCA
>JAHZMU010001824.1:0-11085 GCA_027743725.1 Rambutsinella grinnellia
CGAATAAAGTTTTCTGCAAGGTCAGCGTGTAAAATCTAGGACGATCATTCAAAAAATTATCAACCCAATCATAACAAATCACTATCCATAAATTAATATACAGATTTTGATGCAAGATATTCCATCCCTACTGCAATCTGATACGAAAAGTTAATCAGATTTAGGGTCGTTATTCGATTGCCCAAATCCGTTGGCATTATTGATCTTAACATGTAAAAAAATGCTTAACACTTGGTTAATTTTCAGTCAAGATTAATATTCACAGATAAACATACGGATTAATTTGATCTGATTCATCAATCAAATCTATAAAGGCCGCAGTTGTTTCAATATCACCCAAAAATCTTTCAAGATTTCCCAACTCGCATATTTCCGTTGCAATATAGAGGGACCCTGTAAATGATATCAGTTAAGTAATTTTCGTAGTGATTCGATAAGAAGACTCGCACTTACTATTTCTAATATTCTCTGTACAAACGCCAACCATTGTAACGATATTCTCATGATATCCCACATATATCATTATTTTCACTTCCAGTAATAACGACTTGAATAGATTAACGTCGACTGTTTCTTTCGTGATTTTTAAGGCTACTTCCATTGATCTTGAGACAATTTTGCCTTTTACGACGTAAGAAAATTGGCCGGACCCTAGAAAGTTGGCGGCTGTCTTATCTGGAGAAAAACTTTGATTAAACTGCGCAAGGCGGTTGATGTAGCGTTGTCAGAATAAAATAATTATCTATACCAAATTCTAAATCGTCAAAATCAATCTCATATTCCATGTTATAAGGTAGAAAGTCAATTGTTTCCATTGTGTTTACCCCTCCGATTTTAGAACGACGGAGAAGCTTTGGCTTTCCCTCCCAAAACTCTGTGATTTCGTTATTGGTGAGGGGCCGCATTAGATTCTATAAAAAATCCATAATTGGTTGATTTTATTTATAAAAAGGATTTAAAGGTTCGTTTGGAATGATCACCTTTGCATTTCTGTACTTTTTCCAAAGCAAACTGATCACCGCAATTAAAGTAAGGATTATCACCGCCATTGCAACAGAGCCAATGATCACAACTTCCCTGCTAATCTCGTCAACTGACTTTTCTGTTAGATATTAAATCAGGTTAGTACGACATAAAACAAGTCATCCTTTATCGCAGAATTTAAAGCTAATGACAAGAACCTGTAACGTTCAGAATATATTCCATCTCATCTTTCCCAAAGTTGTTTTCTGCTACGCATTTATAATTTCCAGAGTGGTTCTTGTGCACATTTGGGAACTCTAGATAACTTGTCCCGTTATCAGTGGCATTTATAAGGAATGGATGGACATCGTGTACGTCTACAAACTGAAATTAATTACCAATCTTTACTCCAAACTCGTTCCTGGTAATTTTGAAACTATTCGCCATGACTTGCCTGTCCGTTTTTCTCGATCAACCATTTAAACTCAGGTTCGGGATAACCACTACTCGCATTACACATCAGTCTAGAATTGGTAGCATTAACTTCGAATTTTGTTTTTGTGGCTTCATTTCCTTTTTGGAGAATGGGCGGTAGCAAGTCTGTCAAGGACAAATCTCATTTTAAAATATCCATGATGCGGCTTCTTAATAATTTTCAATCTCACAAGTAGCTCTAAACCGAGCAGATGCCGTAACAATATCCGTACTATTCCACCAGTAAGCGTTGCAATGAACTGCAACCGTTTCTATAGGAAGCTCAACAGTCAAAGTTCTTGTCATTTTTAAGTTGTTATTTAAATCAGTAGAGCCAAAAATATAAAACGAGGGCGTGTCCCCACTTGAACCTTTAAAATCCAAAAGTATTCCAATTAGAATTTAATGCAAATGATGAAATAGTTTTGAAAATGCTTTTACCAAGTAGCATTTGCCGTGTTCCATTTTGGTATTCAATCTCAAATGTCACATTTTCATGGAAGAAATGAACAAGCGCTGTACAAGTAAATGTTGATGAAGTATTCACTGGCACTATATGTCCTCTTTGGCTAATTTTGATAAGCTCGTCGACAGCTGCGTCCTTCCAATAAGTGTCTGGATTTTAATATGTTGTATAAATATCAAAAAGCAAGCTAAAAATTACTATTCTTACATAACCCATAAGACAAGGCTGTAAAATATTCATGAATTTGCGCAACTCCATCTTCCTCTTCACAAATAGCTATTCCATTTGGATACAAATATTTTACATAGCTTTTGTTGATTTCGTCCTTCCATTTAAATTGCTTTGTACCATTTGGTAAAAGTATCATAATTTGTCTCGATTGAATCACAATTAGTTGATCCCACTTCCGGTTTGAAGCACCGCCTTTTCAATTCACATTCATTTGCTGTGTCACACTTGACTGATTGCATGAACACTTTTCTAGAAGGGGAATAGATGCTATTAAGTCTTCCACCGTAGCTCAAGTCTCCTACAGCAGAGAGTGTGATTGGGTTTCTAAATATCACTTTCCATTTTTTGACAACATTTAGAGTTCCGTTTTCACTTGAAATGCATGCGGCTTTCGTATATGTCTCTCCAGTCACATGCATTGATATAGAAAGCAAGCTTATCTCTACTTCCTGCAATTTTTCTTGCTGGTGAATAAATGAAATGCGAATGTAATCTTTTGGCTTCATCTCAATCTTGACTGGCCATTTGTTTGAGTGGCATTTCAAAACAATTATTTCACTGTATGCTTTTTCCACGTTTGAAAAAGTGGGAAAATAATTGTAGCCGCCTGGTGATAAAAATTAGGGTGGAATAATTAAAATGGTAATTATATATTAGCACTCACGGGTAAAATTGGAGGTTGAAATTGTTGCATTAATAGTCGCAAAAGAATTTGTCTGCTTGCAAGCATACGAGCCATTAAACATTTTTTCAGAACGGAAACCCTCGGTTGGATTATAAAAGACGTTTTCGACTGCCGTGCGAGCGTCCTAAATATATTTTTATTAGCATTTTGGTAAATTTTGATTTAATATTTTTTTTACAAAAATGCTGCTCCCGACGTGATACAAATCTGTTGATATTGTTGGGTCCAATGAAACGCATGGAATTAAGGATGAGTTTGTAACTGTCTGCTCAAATGTTGCAAGTGTTTTTTGATTTCCAGTCTGGAAAAGGAAGACGGAATTTCGAATATTGTTATTTGTGACTTGCTCGCAGATAAACTCTGCTGATAATCTCAAGTCGGAGCGGTTCCGGGCTCTGGTGCTGTCAATGTCGAGACTTATTTGAAATGTTTTGCGATCATCGAGGATGTTGGGTTGTTGCATTTGGACGAGATCGGGTTGTGCCTAATTAAAGAAATGCATTTAGTTAAACTTTCAAGAAGGAATAAACGCATTAATTTATTTAGGCTTACAATAAATCCTGTCAATTTCCATCTAATTGGATACGGAGCTGAACAAGTTAATTTGAGTGGAGACCCTTCTGCTGAATAATACGCGGTGGTATTTTCAATCGTTGTATTTCTCCAAGTTGAATTTTTCCCTTCAAGAATCTTAATAGATGGGAAAGTAAAAGCTGGATTTGCAACTTTCTCACTTGTACAGCAATTAAAATTCCAAACAATTAATCCAATGATGCTAACGGGATAAAATTTATTTTTCATATTGCTGCTAATTAAATACAAAAATTAATTCATAGTTCAGAACAACTAATTTTATGAATGAAATGTTTAGAAAGCACTTTGATTATAAATTGAAAATATTAAAGCGTATGCCAATAATAGCCGTGATGACATTTTGTAACATCAGCTAAAAATTAAGGAGTTTGGAGAGGGATTTTGAAGACTGTGGTTTCCGCTTCCGTTCATCAATCGCATGTGAAGGGCAAATGATGGCGTCAGAGTGGTTTCATGTGAATTAAGAGCTGTAAATTAGTGGCTTAAATTGAGTCATACGAAGAAAATATTAAATGCGAGCTGGATATCCGATATACTTTAATTAAGTTAGTATTTCTCCTTCTGATAACTTATTAAAATGACTAAACATCTCGGGTGTTGCATCCGACCACTTTTCGCATCAATTCCACACTACAGAACAACCATACCAATGCTCCTTTGCAAAGGTTTTCTTAAAAATGCCCGTGAAAAATTAATCAACCAATATTAAACTTACTGTCATATCAATAGAAAAATCCATAATAACCAAAGGCGTTTTCATTTCAAAGAAATTACTCCCAAACTTAATTTTGTTAACTGGAAACGACTTCCAATACATCCTAAATAATCGTCGATTCGTTCCATTTTCACCTTCATTGTATCCAGCAATTCCAAGGCTTTCTAGAATGCGTTTATTTTCAAAGTAGACTTTCGGGGGAACTGTAAGGCAGGTTCTTAGCACAGCTACTGAGATTATCCAAATGTTAAAAAATATGAGTAAAATGACAAGGTTCAACTTATCATATTGCGTAACGACGGGATACGTTGAGACACAAATTCCTACAATATCTAGTAAATGTAATTATTAACGGCATTAGTTGTCCTTGATGGATTTCATTATATCGGAGGAATAAAAGCTGAATTTCTCTATAAATTAAAGTAATCTTGTAATCCTTTTGGTAATTTGATTTGAGTATATGCTGAAATGCAAGTAAGGTTGAGTGTAAGCAGTAAATTATTATCAGGATATTTACAGAGTTTATAAGTAAAGCCATGTTACTACCAAGACGTCCCGCAACATACGTAATGTAACCACTCATTAACCTTCTGAATATTTTGAAAGCGGATATTAGTTTCTCATCCAAAAATTCAAATGAAATGCTTTGAAATGAGGATGGCAGCAATCGCATTGGCGAATGCGGGGCTAAGACTCCACCTAGTCCTGTTACAAATCCCATGATGAGAAATGCGACTTTGAGAACGCCAACTCCAATATTGATCCATTTCCGGGGTTTCACTTTTAGAATGTTAGTGTTTAAGACATGTCTTTGTTCGAATAGCAAAAGGTTGTTTAGTAAATATGAAGTTCCATCAGAGTGCAAGCGGTAGAATAAAGTGAAGAACGATAATGAGAGAAAGCAAAAGCTCTTGAAGCTGTGGATATAATAATCAAGGATGTCTTTGCTCTCGTATAGAAATTGGTACAGGGACGAGAGTGACGTCAGGATTAAAATGAATGCTTGGATTTTCCACTGTGTTCGAAATCCTTTGCTTGCTGCAAATTTATTATCTGTTGAATATTGGATGGGGGATGAAAATGGGAAGAAATTGAGTTTTTCAGTGGAAATTAGCAGTTGCTGAATAGGGTGATTTAAATTGTTTGTCATCAGCATGGTTTTAAGAGTCGTAAATTTGAATAGTTGATAATGCAAAAGCTGAAATAGAAATGAAGTGATAAATCGTTAACTTCCATAAATCCATAAAGCTTCAGAAATCCTTGTAAGAGCAATTGATTCGGGAATAATGACTATAATTAGGACAATTTAACTAATTTGTTTGTTTACATGTAAAAAAGAATAACTGCGTTTTTACAATTTACTCGCAATTTATTTAAAAATTTAAATTAATCGCAGTTGAAACTGCGTACTTGCAGTCGTCATCAAATTGGAGGGCTACTAATACTTTAATTTCTCAAATAATTGCAAATGTAAAATCACTAGAATCGTTTTATAAATTCAATCTGACAATAACTAATTCAGGAAATTAGCAATTTTATTATGCCGACAATTTTGCGTTTTACTACGGAAATTTTTGCTCTTGCTGACTTTAGTCACTTTCTAAAACTAGTTCTACTTTTTAAACATTTAAAAGTTAACAAGAAACAATTTATTTCAAATAAATGATATTATTTTGTTCTTTACAATTTAAATTAATCAATTTGCATCAATTATACTCTGCAACTCATTAACATTTTAAACAATGCTCCCACTTATGTGCCATCTCCGCCCTTAAATTGAAGAAGGACAATGATGTATGTGGCTATAAAGCCAATTATCTAAATTAAAGTAATTATTTTTATATACATTTTGAAATGGGTAAATACTTTCCAATTAATTAACTTTACTTACCGAAACTAATGACCTTTTGTTGAAGGTGAACAAGTTTCCCGGTGACAAGCCTAAATAATTTCCATTATTTTGGAACTCCAGCAAAATCTTTAAAGAAAAATGAAACAATTAAATTAACAATTAAGAGCAAATGCTGAAAAGCGGAAACCTACCAAGTCCCGCATCACTTGACTTGATCCGTATGCAACCGTAACGGAACGGCAAATTTCTTTCTGCACCACCTCCACCCAATATTCCAGCTCATCCCCGGACATAAAAAGGTAATAAACGCCATACGTATAAACAATAAGGTGGAATGCTCGCAAGCCCCATCAAAGTCGTCATATAATTTTCCATTACAACTTTCACTTGAATATAATACAAGAAGATCCACTGCATCATCGCTCCTACAGCAGACATAAGCCATGCCATAGTTACGAAAGCTAATATTCCTTGATTGAATTCTTCTATTAAAGAAGAGAGTGACTTGAACTGGTCTACCTTCCTTTCCAAGTCGAAGCAATCAGTTTTTGAGGAATCGACAAAGCGATGAAGGGACAAAGAGAAGGGATGTGACTTGGGAAAATGTGAGACTTGATTATTTCCAAGCAATTTTAATGAGATGGTTAAACATTTAACGTATACCAAAAGAAGAAAAATTAGGGCTGATAGCGTCGTTGTCTGAAAAGTGTAGTCGGCAGTCATGACAAATGCCAATAGAAATTCTGATGATGTAAATGTTCCTACAACAACTAAAGTACCCATGAAAACACAAAATCCACCCGCACTTAATAAAAGAAGGGCGAATATAATAAATGAAATTAATTTCATTTTCTTTTCTAGCTTTCTCAATTGATCAAATCCAACTTGATGGTTTGCAGTAAAAAACACATCGGATAAAATAGTGTTAAACTGCGCATGAAACTGTTTCAGTGATTTTCTCTTGTAGATTAGGGATGTTCTGGTCAAAAGCTGGCAAATGAATTGTCCAATTCCAATTGCAAAAGTTACAAATTGATCAGTTGCTGCGTTTGCTCCGATAGCTTTATCCATCTCGTTCGAGTCAATCATCATAAAAAGTGTACCGATTGTCTCGATTGTAATAAATGTGAATAGTATTAGTGAAGGTAACGAGGGGAAATTAAATGTCATGTTGTTTTCTGGATCCAGTTGGAATAAAACGAAGCCTCCGATATGGCAGCAGGATAGGGGCCATTTGAAAACATTTCGAATGGAGGGCAAAATTTCTTTTTGTGGAGTAATTTGGGGGAGGTCATCTGATATTTTAGATATTTTAGCCATTCCGCCTGCACATTCTTACGCACATAAAATGTGAAGTGCGAATTGAGATGAGTTATTATGTGATGGTTAGTCAATTAGTCAAATTAATTAATTAATTTGATCAAATCATATTCCAGAGTTTACATAATGATTGTATTTGAATTTCAATATCACTTAAAATGTCATAACGACCAAGTCACGATGGCTTCTAAACAAAATTTTGGTAAAAGAGAAGAGCATTATTTCCACCACAAAAGCTAATCCTCCAACAACAACTCCAGCTAAAAATATTGCGAATAGAACTGCAATATTTCCATGAAGAACTTCAGCCCTTGGTGATTTCCCAAGCTTATCCATTTCGCCCTCTAGATTGATTAGGCTGTCATTGATTCCATTCTTTCCTTGGCTACGCTGGACCTCAGCAATTGTTCCGATGATATCCATCCACCTTGATACTAAACCTGACTCATTAAATCTCCTAATTCTTGACCCCAATCCTGGTGGAATTAGTCCCCGAAAATAAAACTGAAAATAAAATTGTCTATAAGTCTTCTTCCCAATACTTAAAGTCGGGTTGTTTAAAGCCCTTGAGAAGCGTAAGCAAAGCGGGGTCTTCATTACAAGAGCAGTTTTGTTACAATCATTTAATGTCTTTAAGAATAAGGCCAGCTCATATTTCATATAAAACTCTCCCAACAAAAGTGCATTTTCTGCACTAACTTTAACATTTACACTACTAGTTTCTGCCAATTGAGACCAATTAGGAAACATTTGCTTGAATGCATTCACTACAGCAGGCAGCAAGTTACCTGTGTACATGCTTGTGTGATTCCATAAAAAGCTGTCGT
This sequence comes from Rambutsinella grinnellia, assembly GCA_027743725.1. Classification (NCBI taxonomy): domain Eukaryota; kingdom Metazoa; phylum Arthropoda; class Collembola; order Entomobryomorpha; family Entomobryidae; genus Rambutsinella; species Rambutsinella grinnellia. Next base: position 8,128 of record JAHZMU010001824.1, read on the forward strand.
TATTCATTACATTGACTTGATACGTTAAATATTCCACTTGGAGCGAATCTAGCTCTCTTGGCATTTGCGAATACGATCTGAAATAATTATAGTTTAAATCTAATAGCTGATAGAATTTCTCTGTAATTCTAAGCGTTTCCAAGTCTTCCCTGCTTTCAGTCAGAAATTTCGCATCAAGCCATGTTCTATCCGAGTTTGTCCAGATATTAAATTTATCATTTACTAATTGCTCTAGCGTTTCATAAAGAAGCGACTTGCGAGGGGAGACCATAATCTGAATGTTTCTGCTTTTATATCCATTGCTTATGACAACCCCGGCGAGGAGAAAAGTTCCAAGAGGCACCCTCACTAGACCGGGATAGCTAGTTTCATTCTCAAAAGGATATTGTTCCATCAAAATTTTTATCAGTGACAACACTTTTGCTGAAAGACTTTCCATGCTTCTTTGATACATTAGTTGCCATACAAATACCGTAATAACGATAGCGATTGCCACTGCAATCCAAACACTTTCTTCGTAAACTGAAATCATATCATAAAAGGGCAATTGCTCATTTCCCCTTACCCCACAAGTAATAAATCTCAGCTCACTCAGGTAATCAGGAATGCTAATAGGGACGTGTGTTTCGAGGTTTACTTGTCTTGAAATTATTATAGAACTTTTGTGATACGCGCCAGGAACGAGGTCTTTAACAATTCTGCCATTAATACATTTTTCACTTATTTGACTTAATTCGTGACTGTAGTTTTGCAGGATAACTGTGAAAAAATAAACTATTGTGTGGGCCATCATGTCGCTAACCCCTCCATTAAATTTCGTCTTCATTTTATCGATTCTATGATTTTTGCTGGCTGCAAGGATATTTTCACATAACTCAAAATGTTTTGGTAGCAAGAGCAAGCTGGCAGCATAATCCCAATAGTGTAACTCATTTCTCTTAATATTATTGTCATTAATAAGAGAAGAGCTAATATCAACTTCAGTAATTTCCTGGTGTTTGTAGCAGAAACCTAAACATATTTTAAATTTTAATTCTTTTATGGAAAATATTCCAATATTGAACTCTAGTTGGATCATTATAAATCTGTCATTTCGTGCATAATTGAAATAGGATTGCTTCACATTTAATATTTCTAAAACCCAAGGCAATTTGATATATTGTAGAGCATCATCAGAGTCCACAATATCTTGCCAACAGACAAAAATGTGGTTTTTTGGAGTCGCCAATGGCATAACTTGCTTTGCATTTTCATCCACTTGCTCATACCATATTTGAGGAAATGTTAGAAGAATACTGGTAAAGCCATAAGATAATCTTCGAACATTCCAAGGAATTTTAGATAAATCTGAGGGTAACTTAGGAGGAAAAAGATAAATATTTTTGTTACAATTCCACGATTTTGATTTACGAAGGAAGGGAAAATATCTAATTTGAAGGCAGCGGATATAGTAGTGGCGAAGCTTTGCTTGACAATCATTTCTTTTCAGGCTATTCAACACGGGAAAATTGTGTCAGAAAAGATTTCGCAGGGTATAATCTTTAGATGTAAGCTTTTCTTCTGGAATCCATGCTAATGGGCTTACGTGATAGAAGTCATCAGTAATTAGGACCAAGAGGGGTTTTAATAATATTATAGGATTGGCCTTTGAGGTGAGATCAATTCCTAGGAAATTTACAACGGTCGTTATACAGTTAGAGTGTGGATGGAAAGTAAAATCGTTTAGAGGAATGGGGGCAAGTGGCATGCTTCCCCATAAAGAGTAAATGCGCTTAGTGTATTCTCTTATTTCTGGGCTGTTTTGGCCTGTCGCAATACGTATGTGGATGGAGGTGTTGAATGGTTCAGAATATTCTTTACCGAATATTCTTCTATTGGGAAAAAAGCAAAAAAGACCAAAAGGTTGAGCTTAAAGGGAGCCATATTTAGTCAGAGAAATTTGTCAAAACTTGTGTGGCCTTTAGCGTTTTGCAAACTGATCCTTCTCTTAGCAAATTCGTTATAATTTTTTTTAAATTGTATCTTTGAATGACATATTACTGTAGTGTTTAAACAAAAGAACAATTTATTTTAGTTTTCTTATACAAATTTACAATCATCTTTGCATTGCGATAGAATCATTAGCATAGCCATTAATTGTTAATGATGCTGGCAGAACCGAAACAGAAAACATTGTGTTCTATTAAACCTTAAAATTCATATTTGCAAAATGCATTTAAATTCAACTAGTGCCTATTCCTTTAAATTGAAGAAGTACAATAAGATAAGTAGCAAGGAGACCGATTATCTAGAAGTTGAAAAAAATATTTGATAAAATGCCTACCTCATATTGAGCTTTGTAATATTGAACACTTACTGAAACTAATGATCGTTTGTTCAAGATAAATATATTTCCTGGGCACATATTAAAGCTCTCCTCATGATTTGCTTCAAATTGCAGAAGTATCTGAAAATAAGAAATTGTCGATGATTTTTAAACGCTTTTTCTTGCATTTTAAAACTTACCATTTCCTTTGCAAGTTGGTTTCTTTCGAAAATAAGCGTTGCCGACCGACGAATTCCTTTCCGAACCTCTGCACCTCCACGCTCCAAATCATTACCCGAATTAAAAACGTAAAATAGCCCATAACTATACAAACAGTAAGCTGGCACGCTCATCATAACTAAAGATATGTTATCATTAATAAGCTGGAAATAAAACAGAAATATCCACTGAATCAATCTCCCAAACGCTGTCACCAGCCACGCCACAATTAGCAAAGCTGGAATTCCCCAATTGATCTCGTTTATCAAAGAACCAATAGATAAGAACTGCTTCATCCTCATTTCTAAATTGAATTGACTTTCGTTTTTGTTTGAGTCGGTTAATTGTTTAATATATTGAGAGAAAAACATTGTCTTGGGATAAGCAGCGACTTCGCAATTTCCTAATTGTTTTAATCCAATTGTGATGCAATT
>JAHZMU010001825.1:0-10030 GCA_027743725.1 Rambutsinella grinnellia
ATTCTTTTGAATCTTTAAGGTTCTAGTCTAGTCTGGTTTAATTGTTACATAACTAATGCCTAAAGTAATCTATTGTCTATAAGTTATTGACAATAACCGCTCCCGCCTAACCATGCATGATTGATGATGGTTAAATGATGACTCATCAATCATATTACAATCAGTCCTATCCAAAAGCAAAACTTGCAATATCCTACTAGTATTTTTCTGTCAATAGATATACATAATATCACTTAATTTCTATAAAATTTTAACGTTTGCAATATCAGGTTAAAACAGGAAAATTATGATTCGTATTGTGTGTTCCAGGATAGACCTTTAACGTAAGCTATAATCAAAGTATTTTATTACTTGCGTAAAACTTAATGTTGCGCATATTAGTTAAGTGGTAATTGCATAGATTAACTACGATGTTATCTGTATTGAGTGTGAGTACACTTGTTTCAGTTAAAAATCTCTTTTTGGAATTGCATACTAGTTTTGTGTTAACTTGTTAGTCAATCGATCACATATGGAACGCATTAAAGTTAATCTCGCCACATTCATGTTAAGGCTGAATTTCTGAATGAATTATTGATTGGATTGTCCTTACTAACCTTGTCAGGTGAGCAGTGAAAGTGATCTCATCATTGATCATCGTTAACTTTTTTCATATGTCGACAAGCTATCAACAACGTTTCGTAACACTAGTCATAAAAATTGAGGAGTGATAAGCCACCAGCTTCGATCCCCGAATCTGAATCATTTCGTAGCGCATGGCTTATCTGTTTTGTACAAAATATCATGCATGACAAATGATGAGCTTTGTGTTTGATATAATTCCTAAAAAGTTTTACACATTTTATTCCAGGTGGTTTCGGATGGAGTAACTAGCTGTTAATAACCGTTACTAGTAAAGAAGGCACCGCAGTTGCAGAATTGATTGGACTTGAGAGTCAAAAGTGCGTTGCTATTGCGTTGATGTATGGCAAATAATGGGACGCATGTGTTCGGAAACATTCGTTGCGTGTGTGTCTTTTTTGGAACTGATATTGGTGACTGACATTCATCAGAGTGATTTGTACTGTTTTGCATGCGAGTGAATGTGACGTTGGAGCATCCTTGTCCTTGTTTTCGTTAAAAATACCGAGGTATGTGCGTGCGTTTACAATACAACATGCCTATCAATGGGAAATGGGAAAGTAGACCACTGTCACCGTTCGAGTCTTCCGTCTTCCACTTTTTCACCACATCTTTCCATCTATAAATTTCATATGAGTGAGGAGGAACCCACTTCTCTCAAACTATCTTGGCAGAAGCAGAAGCATGCATGTTCGTGGAACTTTCGGGTCTCTTCTTCACCATCCTTCTAGAATATTCATCAGTGTGTTGTTGGGTATCTGCATAGTAACTGTAGGTTGTGTGGGCTCCAACAGCGGAGGTCAGCCTAATCCCCACCGGAAGGACAATGACATAAAAACTGGTCACGTAGTAGTGGCAGGTATGGGCCATAAGAGTGCAAGTGTAAGTGAGGATGATGAAGTGCCAGGAGATGTGGGAGGAAATGCGGCGGCGGCGGACATGCTAAACCGTTATCATACAGAGTTTGTTCCCAACAATGTTGAAAATGAACATACCTTGGAAGAGCGTCTGTTGGCGAAACAGCCTCATACCTCGGGACACGTCGGTCAAGTGACTGTTCCACAATTACCGTTTTGCAAACCTACAAAATCGACTGTAAAGTCCAACGGAGGTGTGAAGTCGAGTGAGGAGTCCAAGGAAGATAAACCTTTTCGTTATAGTCGTGGGGAGGAGAACGAGTCTGGAAGCCACGAGTTTGATGAGAATATAGAAGTTGTTAACACCGATGGTGCTGTGGAAGTAGATAGAAAATTTTTGGTTGCCACCTTGGATGGAAAGGTGACGCTATTGAATAGAACTGGCCATCAACTTTGGACGGTCAAGACTGGCCCGTTATTTTCTTCTACTATTTCATCCCTACAGGTAGTAGCTGATTTGGATGAATTTGCACTAATTCTTTCAAACTTCTCACAAACAATAAATCTTTATCTAAAACGAATTGGTTTAATTTATGTTTTTCAGCTGAATGAAAATGGAAAATGGGTGAATCTAATCCCATCACTTACCGGAGGTGTTTACAAGTATGACGGAGACAGTTTGTTTCCCATGCCTTTCAATGCAGATTCATTACTGAAGAAATCTTTCAAGCTTTCGAAGGATGTCGTTATAACAGGCAAGAAAAAATCGCACATTACGTTGGTTCCCTGGCTTTGGCTCATTGTATGAATTGCCACGTGTAGTTATGATGTAGACTAAATGTGTGACTAATTCTTTCGTAGGTGGAAAAGAGCTTCGAACATTTGGGGTTGATGTGGCCACAGGAAACGTTCGTTACGAATGCGGCATTTCTGGATGCGTGTCTCTGGGTCCCTCTGAACTTAATTCGGCAGATTCTTCGGACTCTGTTGTTTTAGTATTGAAGAAACAAATGCAAACAGTTAGGGCGATTGACTCATCAACCGGGGCTGAGCGTTGGAACTTTAGTGTTGGCACACATGAACTAGCCCTCGCTGGAGTGACGGAGGGATGCTACCACGGAGAACAAAGGGACGATTCCGGAGGGAGGGGAACAGATTTCTTGAAAGTTGTTATTCCTGAAGGGCGAGTTTTCGGGGCAGATCGGGAAAATCAAATTATTTGGGATTATAATTTTGAAGCTCCAATTTCTCAGGCATGGGTCCTTGAAAATGGTCAACTGGTATCAGTAGATCCGATCACAAATACGCCGCTGAATGATGTCCCTTCGTTATATATTGGGATACATAATCAACAGTTTTATGTGCAAGAAAGCCAAAGTACAGCGGATAAGATGGAAAGATATTTTGGGTTAGAAAGTGTAGCACCCGGACTTGTCAAAAGAAAGCCGTTAAACATTGCATGGAAGCCTCCTGCAGCAATTGATGGAGTTAGTGGGTCCACAGCATTATCTACGATTAGCCCTAGACCGAACTGGGTTTCATTTTCTCCGACACCGGATTTCAGACCGATTTACATTTACGACAGAGACTCTGTAGGAGATAGTCTTCTGGATGGGCCAAACAGTACTGAATTCGACGATTCAAATGAAGAACACGACGCTGATAGTGAAGACGATGTAGAAGAGGAGCCAGGCATAGATTTTAACGAAGGAATTACCCAAGTCATTGTCATGTCCTTGTGGTTCTGGTGGAAGGAAGTACTTGGAATTAGTTTACTTACTGCAGTTCTTCTCAACTTGATTTTAATGAAGCCAATAATGAGGGCCGTTCGTAGCCAGACAATACGAGAGATGGGAGGCTATTTCCAACAGTTGTGGAACAGATGGAAAGAAGAGGAGGAAAACAGGGCATTGCTTGCGAGACATAGTAACCCCAATCTACCGATGTTGCCTTCTTCGGAGGAGCATATTGAAGACAGCAGTAATACGTTAGCCGATAGCAGAAAAAGGAGTACATCTTGTAGTTCAACTGGATCATTTAATTCGCCAAATGGAGAAGAAACCCAAAACAGAGAGATATATTTTGTCAGCCATGATCCCCTTTGGGCAAAGACGTAAGTTTTATATGGAATATTCTTTGGTATCATGTGGGGTTTTAACTGGAATTGAAATTGACTTTGATTCTATTCATATTGTTTAGATTAACTGAATCAACAAGCCCGACAATGGACTATCCATCCGACATGTTTGGTTCATCCCATGTATCCGGAATCTCTCACCGACGTAAACCAGACCATTCCAAAATTTCTGTGCCACCTACCCCGAGTGACTACCTGGATGAAGCGGAAGAAGACTCGTATATAGTCTTTGAGAAAAGTGTTACCAATGCAAGTGCGTCGTATTCCAGTCCTACATCGGTGGAGACTGTCAGTACGTCTCATTCAAAATCACTAGTATTCCAGAACGATAAGAGTGAGACGTGCATCCGCATACTAACCACCGAAAGTACTTCTGTTGCCTCTTCAACGTCGTCCGCAGGCGGTGGCTTTTTTGCCAAGCGTCCAACGAGTCTGAACTTTCATTCCAATATATCTTCGTTCCATGAAGAGGGAGAAGATGAAGGATCTCAAATGCCTCTTCTTGACCATGAGATTTCTATTGTGGAAGAACAAGATGAGGTAGTAAATGCGCGGGACTCGCCCGGTCTCTCTCTGGACATCATGTATTTATATATTCAGCAAGAACTTTGCCAGAAACGAACTTTGCAGGATTGGTTAAGAGCTGAGAGAGTCAGAGATGTCCCTCTTATCGTCAAGATCTTCTCTGAAATAGTGGAGGCTGTGGAGTATGTTCATTCCAAGAAACTCATTCATCGAGATTTGAAACCCAGCAATATATTTTTGGCGGAGAGGACAGAGAATGGATTCGGAGTGCTCACAGTTAAAATTGGAGACTTTGGACTAGCTACTACTGCCTATGCTGAGTTAGAGTCGGACAAGGTTGGTTTAAGCCCGAAGGAAGAGGGTGAAGCGGGAGGATCACCAGGCTACGTGAAGATAAATTTGACAGGGCACGTTGGAACTCATTTATACATGTCTCCGGAACAGGTAATACTAAATATTTGGATTGATTGAAAGAAAGCTCAAAATTAATTCCACGATTTTTATATTTCCAGTACCATCGCAAGCCGTACGATTACAAAGTGGACATTTATTCGTTGGGCCTAATCTTCTTTGAACTACTCGTGCCATTTTCGACAGACATGGAGAGGTACAATAATCTTTCTGGGGTTAGAAAACTGAATTTCCCAAAGTCCTTTAAAGAGTCATTCCCGTCGGAGGTATTGCTTTCATTTCATAATTGTATAAATGCCAATCATTAATTTACAATATTTGAATAATTATTATGTGTGCTTATACAGTTTGAATTGATCCGAACAATGATCTCACACGATCCTAATGATCGACCGGATGCTGCCACAATAAATACTTGGGTGAAGGGCCATCTGTCAGGTTTATCGGATACAGCTGAAGGATCTCGAAGTAGAGGAGCTGGCGACGTCTCCGTAGGACGAAGTATTTCCAGCCCCGCAGAAGTTGTGTTTGGTTCTGACGATAGACTGGGCTCGAACGAGAAGAAGAAATTGAAACCGAGATTTTATAAAACTCAATCTGTTATGTGAATGTGAAAACGCAGTGGTTGTGATATGTATGAGAGTTTCAGGAAATGACATGGATAATTGGGCATGCTTATTAGAATTAAAGTTTTGAACTACCACGAAATTGTCAAGTTGGATAACCGAGTGTTGTAAGTAGACTGACAGGAGTTGGAATCACAGAATCAAACAGTGTTTTATGCAATAAACTGCATACGGCGATGGCCCTTCCAGTTGTGATAAATTATTGACAAGTTTAACTAGAATACTTTAAAGTAAACTAAACTAAATAGTTAGCTGTAAAAACTCGATCGAACTATGCAAGTTTATTTGGCATTTTGTATGCAATAAATTGAAACAAAACGAATAGAACAAATGATAGTTTAGCTAATGTTTGCTCGTAATTAAAATTCGACAGGTCTTGACTATTGTATTAAAATTAAGTTGCATGACATTTTGTATGTTTTTTTGCGTATAATGCAATGTAATGTCAAAGTAAGAATTGAAGCGGTATGAATTAATCGTTGTAAATATGTGTTTTTGTTCATGAGTAGTCAGACCAATTTAGTCGTATTGTCGAATCTAGTTGATTACTATTTTTGTTACATTACCGTAGAGTATGTAAAAGTAATGTATTTTTGAATGAATCTGTACCTAACACGGCATAATACAAAAATAAAGATATTTTGTACGAGAATATTGTCGAGCTATGACTTCAATTGTTTACTAAAAAAATAGTATTATTTGTTTCGACCAAAATTCATTTAATTTCTCACATAATTTGATAGTTGAACAGTAAGCTGTAATTATAAATTCATTAAACGTTGCATAGAGTTGAGTTTTGAAAATAATTCATAATCTATTTCGTCTTAAACCATTTTGGTATTTTCCCTGAATCAACAGGTCTTCTTGTGGCTTGCTGAGGACGAGATGTTTCCCCACCAGAATGGTCCTTTGGTTGGGTTTCAGTAGAAGGTCGAATTTCACCATCATCACTTTCACTTTCTCGCTTTCGAACTCTCAGTTTGCTTTTAGCTAATTCAAATGCTTTCTCTGGATCTGATAATTTCGAATAAAGCTCTGGTTTGAGAGCTTTCTCTGGAGATGTAGAACTTCCAAAATAGACTACAACTTTTGCCACAAGTCCTTCGTCGACTAGTTTCACTTCGTCTTGGAGGATTTTCTTTGGTGGTGCAGTAACTGTGAAGGAACAATAATTTCATGATCATTGATTAGGTCTACAAAAATTACTAATAATTTCTGGAGCAATACGAACGAAATAAACTTACAAAGGTAAAATTCTAAATTAGGATTGTGTAGATATTCCTTGAGCCAAGTCTTAATGTTGCTAATTGTATCACTGGTACGGAATATACCCTGAATTACTAGTCTATCCGGGAAACGAATTCTAATTGCGGTATTCGGATGATCATGAAGATTTTTTAGGAGAGCAGTTTCTTTTTCCAAGGCACGAATCTTTTGACCTTTCAAAGGGGCGTCTTCAAGGGTTTCCCTAAATTAGAGATCAAAATTATTAGATTGACTAGAAAATCTACAAGCACGTGCATAAGATATTTTCATTACCTCTTCCGTTGTAGATCCTTGAAATGTGATTTCACATCATCTAAGGTCACCTAAATACACAAAGCGTAAAATATCAATTGTCTTTTCTAGAAAGGTCAATATTTGGGTTAAAGAAAACGGACAAACTAGATTGATCAATACGAGCTTTTTATACCTCTACCTCATAAAAACTGTCATCTTCGTCTTCCTCTTCTTTCGTAGGTTTAGCCAATACATCATCCCCGTGATAGATTACTGTTTCATGAGTCTGTCCTACCTGATTAAAATTAGATAAATGTCAAGCGTCAATTTTAAAGAACAAACATGAGATGATGATCTTTACTGCTAAACATAAAATGTAAAATGATCTTACTATGTGCAAATCCCCTTGTTTTGAATGTCTCACAGGTGGTGGTGGCGTCTGATGGGGTGTTGGCGACGCCGGTGGTGACCCACCACTAGCCCCTTTCGCCTTCTTATCATCAGTTTTCTTGCTCAAGTCCATTGTTCCAAATTAGATGATATCATGAAGTTTTGTCGTTTGATGAAGACTGAAACAGTTGACAGTTGAATGAGTAGCACTTCTTTACTGACACTTTCTATCTTACGAAATACTGACAAAATGGAAGTTACCTCTTAAAACTGCAATTAACTAGCTAATTAGGAAGACTGAAGGCTAAAGAAATGATATGACTATGACAAGAAAAAAAATTCTTTGCACCGTCAGCAAATCCAAAACAAAATCCAACTTCCCCTCGAACCAAACAGGGAATGATGAAACCAATTCACTTCATCAAATTGAAAGGGAAAAGAGCATAGAGCGGGCCCTGTTGGTTTGAACGAGGTGCACGTGAAACATGAGCATTAGTCAAAAAGCACATGTTTGGGAGAGAAGTGAGCTGTTTTTTAATTGTTTCAGATAAAAACGATTGTAATAAGTGATTTAATCACTGAATCAGTTACGTCAAGTATTTAAAGTGAGAGTTATCAGGATTTGTGGTTCATGGCATGAGGTTTTCTCATTTGATTAGTGAATAGTGTCGGTTTTGGAAGCGTCTGTGACCTGATAAGTGATCTAAATAAATTGGTCGTTGGTTAAATTACAATTATTGATTATCAAAATGGATTCGGAAGAGCCAATGCAAATGGACCAAGAAGATGATGAGATGATGAATGGAAATGAGGAAGACAGCGACTATGAGGATGTGGATGATGACGATGATGATTCCGGAGATTCTGGGGAAGATTCGGGGGAGGATGGAGGAGTTCTAGGCGATTCTGGTGTTCGAGAAAAGCCAAAGTCGAAAAAGGAAAAGTTGAAAAAGTTAGGAATAGAAGTGAAGAATGGTGAAAGTAGTAAGAGTAAGAAGGAGGCTAAGCCGAAGAAAGCTTATCTTCCCGGGATGCAGTTGAAGGAGGGTGAAACTTTGGAGTGTGATGAGAGTGCATATATAACGCTGCATACTTTTACGACTGCGTCACCTTGTCTCAGTTTTGATATAATTCCTGATAGTTTGGGTCCGGACAGAACGAAATTTCCGCTTACGGCGTATGCAGGTTAGTAATTTGAAGGACAAATTTTATTGCAAAGTTCTCATTTAATTTATTCTACGAAAGTCATTGTTATCAATTTTAAATATATCTTTTATAAATTTTTGCAGTTGGAGGAACTCAAGCTCAGAGATCTCATGCAAATCATATTGTCGTAATGAAGGTGAGTGAAATTAGGAAAATATAAAAATCCTGCGTCATTCCGTCAATTTATAACATAAATTATTAATTTTTAGTTGAGCAACGTTTACAAAACCCAACCGAAGTCGAGTGATGACGAGCTGAGTAGTGATGAATCTGAAGACGAGGGGATGGACGAGTCGAATTTGTCGAAGAAACCTGAACTGAATGCTGCTGTTATTCCTCATCACGGCTGTGTTAATAGACTTCGATTCAATTTCGTGGGTGATAAACCTTTTGTCGCAACTTGGTCTGAATTGGGAAAGGTTTCGATTTGGGATATAACGACACCTTTGCGTGCCCTTGATAGCTCTGATGTAATATAGACAAAAATTATATATAATATAATGAAAGTAGCGGAAAGTATATTAATTTTGAATTTGTGATTTATTTCAGCTTATTCAAGAATACATTAAAAGTAAGGACAAGCCGAAGCCAATCTTCACATTCAAAGGACACAGAGGGGAAGGATTTGCCATTGACTGGAGTCAGACTATGCCTGGTAAATGCTTTAAATAAGCGATGGATTTGATAAATTATTGTAATAATGACGTTGGTGTGATAATAATTCGNTGCTTTAAATAAGCGATGGATTTGATAAATTATTGTAATAATGACGTTGGTGTGATAATAATTCGAATATTTTAATGTGCTTTTCTTAGGAGTCCTTGCGACTGGTGACACAACCAAATTTATTCACATTTGGCGACCAAGTGAATCTACGTGGATCGTTGATCAAAGAGCTTTCTCTGCACACACTGATTCCGTAGAAGATATCCAGTGGTCTCCTAACGAACAACATGTGTTTGCTTCATGTTCCGTTGATAAGAGGTAAAGTTTCCCAACATTTGTTTATAAATTCAATTTCCTTAGACCGACTTCTTCATTTTGGCATAACATGAATTATAGGGAATTAAAATATGTATTATTCTCGTTGATTTGTGATTTTATTGCCTTTCTCAAGTTTACAATTTTATATAAATTTTGTATATAGTATTCGGATTTGGGATGCTCGAGCCAAGCCTAACAAAGGTGCAATGCTGACGAAAGAAAATGCTCATGATAACGATGTGAACGTGATCCATTGGAATAGAAAAGACCCCTTCATTGCAAGTGGGGGTGATGATTGTGCTCTTAAAATTTGGGACTTGCGATCATTCAGCAGCGGTGAAAGTGTTGCCGAATTTCGTCATCATCACAAAGCGCCAATCTGCTCTGTGGAATGGAGTCCACACGAATCCACTGTACTTACCACAGCCGGGGAGGATGACCAGGTTGCAATATGGGACTTGTCTGTTGAACGCGATCTAGAAGCAAAGGCAGATGACGATGTGGTAAGTTTCGGAGCTTTTTATGACTTAATAAACACTCTTTATAACTTTGCTCTTTCATTGGCATAAAAATGCGATGCAAATTGAGTGTAGGGTAATAAACTACTTTGTATGCTTGATGGAGATGTAAAGCAATAATTGTTGATTTATTAACCGATCTGTCAGATAAATTGACAAGTTGTGTATCCCTACTCTTCACTGATCTATGTCTCAATATCGCTTCCAATAACAGCTAAAAGAAATCTTTGCGTAGAATTTAAAGAGCCTATTCTT
>JAHZMU010001826.1:0-17793 GCA_027743725.1 Rambutsinella grinnellia
AAAATTCTTAGCAATTATCCTCTGCGGCTTCGGATCAAGTAGGTATGGATGGCTAATGCACGAAGGAGGCCATCGCTCATTAACTGGGAAGCCAAAGATTGACAAAATAATTGAAAATTTTGCAATGTGTAAGTCATCAATTAATCCATCATTTTATTATGATTTAATTTAACTAAATATTTCACAGGCTTCATCCTAGGCGGCTCCTCATCTTATTGGAACTTCCAACATAACCGGCATCACGCAATGCCACGTAAAGTTTAACATCAAATGAGTTTTTAAAGAATTTGCTAATAATTTGTTTGTTCATTTTTAGAAAGAGTGAATAGAGACGTCGACATTGCTACCCTCCCATACATAACATTTAGTTCAAGAGCTGTCAAAGACAAAAAAGAAATTTTCAGCTTCCTCGTAAAATACCAAGCGTTCTTTTACGTCACTCTGGATATATTATTTGTGCAATTTGCATGGCGTTTATTCCTCCATCCTCAATATCTATTGCATAAGAAAGCCTACTTTGAAATGCTCCTCACCCTCCCCAATCTTTACTGGGCGTGGTGTCTCGGCCCTGTCTGGTTTACTTTGCATGGATACTTCTTCGCCATTTTTTTATTCGTAAATTTTGCGCTGAATCATTCCCACTTGGAAGTGACAGAGAAGCCTACCCACTGGGTAGAATATGCCCTGACACACACCGCGAATATCAAAGGATCATTACTAGTCGATTATATAATGGGCTACTTGAATTACCAAATTGAACATCATTTATTCCCAAACATGCCACAATTTAGGCAAAAAGAAATTATGCCGAGGGTGAAAGCTTTAGCGGAAAAGCATGGCTTGCCTTACATGGTATTTGGCTATACAGAGGCATGCCGCTTGGCCATTAAAAATTTAAATGATGTTGGGAAGGAGGTGACAAGCAAGGACCACTTCAACAAGTAATATTTTAGTGTAAAAGCAAAGCTGTAAAAATACTTATAAATGGTTGTGCAGTAAATAAATGAGTTTAAAATTTGTTTGCGCTTACGATAAATTTCATATTGACAGCTTACATTTCGACCTTCACATTTAACCTAATACTTTGTTCTTTATGTCTAAATATTTGCTAATTTTCCTCCACGTGTACATGCAAAAGAAGTAGTCCGACTATCAAGCATTTAATACATATCTGGACGCATTATTATAGCTTTGCATGAAGCTATTAAATCGATCGACATTTTACACGACAATAATCTCCTTGTTAGATTGCGTGATTTGCTCTTAACACGCACATTTATCCACTTACCGTGCACAACCAAGCAGCTTAAACTTTTATACAATATACTTATTCGTTTGCCCACTTCTATTTTAGCTTTTTAGTGCATCAAGACACTCACAATTCTCTTCTTTAACATAAGATATATAGGAATATGGCTGACATTGAAAATTGACGTAGAATGACATTTAAAAAAGGGCATTGTCTTTCCGAATAGAGATAAATAAATGACTAAGCAGAATTAGTTTGAAGTGGACAATTAAACACTTTAATGATTAGTTCTGACAAAGAGCTAAAAGACTTCTCACCAAGTTCATTGCAAAACAGTCAACACAACGGCAGAAAAATGCCTAGACGAAGGCGGAGACGACCAAGTAAGTTTACTCATTTATTATAATTTATTAAATTTATTGGAAAATAAATTTCAGCTCAAGAAAATGAAGTGGATTCGGACCAAATTCATGCCAACTTAGAAATAAATAGGACAGCCACTCCCATTGCAAGTGACATTGAAGATGGCAATCTACTCGCCTCAATTCCTCATCTATTCCTCCCAAAACGGTTACCAGACGCGGAGCAATCGCATCTCGAGGCAGTTGAACTCTTTATCCTTCAGTTTGCACACGAATCGATTCAGAACCTAAAAAATACCTGCGGACTTGAGCAATTGCAAGACCTATCATCAATGATGGGCACATGGAATTCTCTCCAATCAAGCCTAAACTTGGTAAGTGGAGAAAACACATTCCAAGCAAAATTAAAAAGCGCTTTAGCTTCATCAAAGACAATTCCATTATACATTCGGAAGCAAAATTGCACAATCATATTCGAAAAAATGGGAAATGCACTAAAAATGGAGACATTCAGAGCCGCCCTTCCCTCCCAACTTGTAATGAAAAGCGTGGGAAATATATTCATGAAATTCCCAGAGACCGAAGAATTCATCCAAAACATGGATTTGTTACAATCTCAAGTGTTTGCCAAGAGCCTATTCAATCTGTCTCTATCCAGCTTGCCTATTTCAACGCCTCTAAATGTAAAAGCTAGACAGACTTATGCTGACTTAAGGGACGTTGCCGAGCCTTTCCTAATCACTGACTGGCTCACTTCTATACTTTCACCTCAAGCCAAAAAGACCCAAATCAATTACATCCACAAAAAGATCAGAGACCAAGTAACTCTCAAGCCAGTCAAGATGTCTTCAAATCTCCTCCCATTTCGTAGATCCGGAATTTGGCTTTCAATAAAAGTTGCTATTCATTTAAAACTCTGCAAACTAACCGGAAATGACGAGGCAACAGCAAAATTACTTTACAAGCTAATTATCCTCAATCTCCTCACAGATATTTGCAAAAGCTATTCACAAAGGGAAGATCTTGACTTTGACCTTGCTGTCCAAATGATAGCAAAGCTTGGCAGACGAGTCGTAAAAATTCAAGCTTTATCAGAACAACCTAACAGCTTAATCAAAGTGGAAACGATAAGAGCTCACGTCATCCAATATGTTGCCGAGATAACTCGAAACGTTCACAGCTTTATGGAAACAAAATTATTCCAAAGTCATTCCACAAGTAGCCCATCCCATGCTATTCCTCGCAGACCTTTCAAGCAATATCTTGATGACCTAGACCATTCAATACCATTTCTGAATTCATACAAAGCTCCAGCAAATACTAATCGGGCTCCTAATCATTTAACAGATGACATAAATGCATCGTTAAAAATAAAGCGATACACTTCAATCGATTCAATCATAAAAGGCGGTGAATTTCTCACAAATGAATATAACCTAACTGAACGGCTTTGGCTTTACGATGCCGAAACTTACATGAAAGGACCTCTAAAAAGCGTCACGGACACCTCAAAAATAATTAAGCTATCAAAGCTTTATGTAAGGAAAGCTAATGAGATTTATATCAAGAGTGGAAACCCGCTCGGGATTAGCCAAATGATCCTTTGTGTTCTATTAGCTGTTGAAATCCTGGACAAAATTGCATGCAAAAAGCACGAGCTCCTGCTCGACTATCGAAGCGGAATAAACCCTGAAGCTTTTGATTTCCTTCTCTTGCCATTTAAAGAAGATATGAAACTGCTTGATGAAGGCTTAGCCTACTTCAGATCTAGGGACAACGCTGCCGGGACAAATTTATGGATTATTTCAAAAAAGGCAGGTACAAATAGCCTTGGAGCTCGCTTTGCTTCACAAGACCAAGCTATGATTGATCTAAAAGAGCGAATTCTTCAAGAAACTGAGAAAGAAAAGGAGAAAATGTTAGTCGAAGTCAATCGAGAGAGATTTAATTGCATCCAGTTGGCATTACACGTAGCTTCTGCTGGATTGTGCCAGTGCCAACATGCCATGCAGCAAGTCAGAAGAGGGAATCAAATCGTCTTAGAACCTGTCCGCACTTTTTACTGCCACAGATGCAAGCTTGAGGCAGAGCTTGAGTGGAGAAAGCGATCATTCAACCTCTTCGAGCCAGCCCTTCCTATAAGTGAAGCTGAGCAAAACGCTGTTGTCTTCGAATTGCTAATCCCCCCAGCAATTAGTCATTTGAGGGATGCCCTGGCTATTTTAAACTATGGCTTGATTGAAAAACCCAAAATTAACAAGCAGAACAAAATTTCTCTAGCTTGGATAGACTACGCCAACATTAAAAATTACCTCGGCCCAGATCTGCTCCAACAACTTTCTTCGAGGGAAAGTGTGATTAAGTTAGGAAGTAAATTTTTAAACGTGTGTGCAACCAGCTTCAAGAAAAACAAGCCGAATATCATGATTTGCGATGATAACAAGCTTATTCTGAAGGATAATGGGCTTGAATGCATCTACAATTATGATTTCAGCTTTGCAGGGAGAGCGGAAGGAAGTCCAAGCAGGGGCAGAGTGCAGAACAAAGGTAATATCCAGCCTCTTAAAGGGCTTAAGCAGCTGTGCTCCTTTCAGATAAGTTCAACATCAACTCCAGCGCCGTACTTATCCCTTCAAAAATATATGGAATGGACAGACCATTCGCAAAATGAAGTAATCGCCAATCAATCCAAGTGCCATGTAGACCTTGCGATTGAGGAATTCTTAACATTTGGCTCTGTTCGTGCGGGCCACCGAATCCAACTAAGAAATCTATTTAGGGCAATTCACACTAGATTGATAAGCCTAGATGTGGAGCCCGTGCTTGCTCTAATTCTCCAAACAATTTGGCAAGTTGGCCCCCAAGAAGAGTTCAAAAGAGAAGCGCATTTAGACTTTGAGGAGGACAGCTTTTCATCACTAATGCTTGAAACTTTGGAAGCTCTTGTAAAACAAAATGAATGTAATTATACTCGTCCTTTAATTCTGATGAGCGCCGTTGCCATCACAACAAGAATAGTCGATTTAAATCAGAATTTATTTATAAACGGGTTCAAATTGCTAAAATACTTTAGGTCGGTTGCGAAAGATTGGAGCAGAAAAATCGAGGTAGCCATCTCCAAAGAAACTGATGAGGATGAACTAAATGAACTCCAGCAAAATCTACTATTAGTTAGACTTTGCTCAGCATTCACTTTCAATTTCTCAACCTCAATTGATTGGACAAAAATCATGAGTGGATACGAAGACATTGTAGAATGGCTTCATACAATATCAATTATTGGCGAAACGTCTCTCCAACTTTCACCCTTTCTTACAATAATTCTAAACCTTGCAAGGAATGTGGCTCTTAGGCTGAAACTTGAAAATGACATTACAAACCAAAAGCTTAAACAAGGATTAAATCTTTTTGTGCAAGAGAAATGGACGAGAGCTTACGAGTTGAGCGTACTTCTAGACCAAATTAAATATTACAATAAAGGCAGCAAAAATCTTATAGAGCTCTCATATTTAGAGAAAGACGGCACTTTTTATCTAGTCACGTTTGATTTTATCCTTGGCTCATTTCTTGTGATGGGATATCTTCAAGGTTTACTGCCAGTTCATGTCACTGGAGCAGAATGCTTTCAAAGATGGTTCCGCCAAAACGTTTCTTTACGTGTCCAACAAGATGGAACAAATGTCATGCAAACAACAAAACCATTTCAAGGAAAACATTACAAATTTATAAGTGGAGATGGGGGCGTTTCCATTATAGAAATTGGTGAAGACGGTACCAAACTAAGCCTACTGGAGCATACCAGCTTTGCAGATGCCTTTTCTGACCATCTTGTCCAAAATTATACGCATTGGTATAACCAATCAAGGAAGATTCTTTACTTCCGCCCAATCACGGAAGGTAACGACACTTTTTTGCACCATTTCAAACTAGTGAGAAAGGCGGAGTCAGATCCAAATTCAAAATGGCACTTGCAAGACGTAAGAAATGATTCCTACTTGTTATCAATTAAATCAAAAGGGTACGAAAATATCTCTAAGGCATTAGCTCCGCTTGAGCTAATTGAAAACATTAGCGTTTCTGTGGACAAAATGGGGAATCAAGTTATAGCTCATCTTCCAAGGTTAGGCCTGCGCTTTGCCGTAATTGAAAACAAAATGGAATGTTTGGAATATCCCGGTTATGAGATTATTAGAGAAGAAGCAAGAACACTGATTGGGCTCCAGCAAGGGCTTTTGTTGGAGAACACGAAACGAATGAAAAGAATCTTTCTTATACCGAATGGAAATATCTCAAACTTGGACAATCCAAATGGTATCCATCATATCACGCAAATTGATCTTGAAAGGCTTTACAATCCTCCCTATTTTGTGTACGAGTTTGACCAAGTTTTACGACGGCTTTTAGCAAGCAAAAGTAAAGCGGCTTGCTTATATCTTGCAGCGTTACATGCAGCAACGTCTTTGCCGCTTCCTGATCCATTTACAAAAATCACTGGGACTGAAATGGCAGTGAGAATACTCCAGTCTGGCTTCGTTTGGTCTTGTAATCCATACGATTCAGAGTCTAAAAGAATATTAGAGCTCATTCGAGCGTTTTCCCCCAGACGGTATTATTACGGACACAAGTTTATGAGAAAACCTGAATTTGGAGAGAAAGATGGTAAGCAAAATGAGCAGAACGAGGATGAAGAGAAAGAGGCAGAGGGCTCCATTGAAACGACAGAGTGGCCACCTGACCTCCCTTCCTTGGCAGCATACGACGGGTTTGAAATAATTGTGGAGAAATTAATTGAAGATAGCGAGCGCTTAGGCTCACTTTATTATCTGAAGAAAGTAGAGAAAGCAGAAGACGAAGAGGAAGAAGAAATTCCAAGAGACTTCGTACTCGTGCTTATTTTAGTCACATATCAACATACAATCAAGGCGCTTTTATTGAACAAAGCTATTTCCCTTCTTGGTTTCTTGAAAACACTCAAATTGCAAAGAAAGAAATCAAAATGGAAAGCTTAAAACACAAGAACGGTTGGATTGACAGCGTTAAAAATGCACAGATGGCGTTTTATTGCCACCAAAAGGATAATTTTAGAGCCGATCACTTCCACAAAAGCAATCTAATTAAAATTCCTCTTCTCATCTTTCACTCCAAACATGGACGGCTCCCTAAACTCTATCAAAGACATATTCGATTATGATTTCAGAACAAACTGGTTCGCTCTCTATAAGCTGGCTAGAGCAAAAGACAAAACTGAAGAAGACAAACAGCTCCTCACATTTATCCTATGCGCAATGGCTTATAAAGGGAAAGATTCCATTTCGCAACTGCTAAACATCCACTACATATCCACTTACGCTAATAACTTCAACTTTCCCGAAGCCCCTAATTTTCCTCCAAATTTGGGCAACGAAATGTCCACTGATCCAACTGCAGACGAAGTCTTTTTAATCTTTCGGAATACTTTGCTCAAGAATGTCAACTACGCAAGAACAAAACATGTTGGCATTTTACACCAGACAAGCTATGAAAACCACTTCGCAAATAATTTATCATCAACTGCTATGTTTATTAGAGAAATTTACTGGCCGCCACCTAAAGTTGTGACTCCACAACAGACTTGCATGTTGACTGCTATTCTTGACCAATTATTAATTCATTCTTCGCAAGCAATTGCTGAAGTAGAAGCACTAGCTTATCAATGGCATTGGACACGAGAGCTGAGAAAGTTTGGGATGAAAGTGGGCAAAATTCTTAACAAAATTTACGACATGCTTAACCCTTCACATGCAAAGGATGAGAAAAAGCTAAGGGTTGGCAAGCATAACCCAGTTTTAGTTCAGACAGAGCCGAACAGTCCAGAAATTATTAATTTGGAGAAAGTTCTAAATCTGGACAAGTTGAATAAAACGTTATTTAGCGAAGTCATCTTTTTTAATAGATCCGTATTGCCTAATATTGATCATGAGCATGTTTCGAAGGATAATTTAAAGCATTTGTCCGAAATGGAGATAAAATTTCTTTGCAATTTTGGAGACATGTTGAACGAAAATGAAAACGGCATTTTACTCTGGACTGGCATTACTCCAAGGACTGATGCGATTACTTTACTCCGTTACTTTGCTAACCAGAGAAGAGCAAAAAGCGGATCAAAACATATGTACTTGCTAGAAGCAATGGCTTCCCTATGGAGCTACATGAAAAGACTTAGACGCTGTCTATTTTATCAAGCTTGTGGAGACAATTTAGAGCTCGAAAAAGAACTAGAAAATTGCGGTGATGGAAACAAGCACTTCTCTACCCATCCAGAATGGATACTCCTTGAACTAGAGCTGGATATAACAATAAGGCCAATACAATTTGATGTTGCAAATCAAATGATGAAAATGCCAGGAGAGAGGAATGGCGTCATGCAGCTCAACATGGGCGAGGGAAAGACTTCCGTGATTGTTCCAATGCTTTGCTGTGTACTCGCAGAGAATAGCAGTTTTGTGCAGGGTAACCGTGCTTGAGCCCATGTTTGAAATGAACTATGCCATTCTATCTTTTGCGTTGGGTGGCTTGCTTAACAAGAGGGTTTATACATTACCGTGTAAAAGGGACATGGCGATTGACATGGAATGCATTAAAACCATCCAGAATGTTTATGAGGAGTGCTTAAAAATAAGAGGAGTCGTTTTGGCTTTGCCAGAACATCGGTTATCATTCCGTTTATTAGGATACGATAGCATCTTGAAGAAAGAGATTGAGTTGGGCTTGACCTTGTTAAAAACGGAGAATTGGTTGAGGAAACACGCAAGGGACGTTTTGGACGAGAGTGATGAGCTATTAAATGTCAAATACCAGTTGGTCTACACGGTTGGGGAGCAGATAAGTATTGATGGAGGTGAGATGAGATGGATAAGTTGCCAAAAGTTACTAAATGTGGTTAGAAAGATAATGACTGCATTTGCTGCAAAATATCCGGGAGCTGTTGAGCTAAGTGAGGGTGAGAATACCCACGAGTTTCCACATTTTCGTTTGCTCAAGAAAGATTGCTACGCCCAATTCAATAATGAAGTGGCTGACAAGATTTTAGAAACGTTTTTGGGAAAGGACGAAGAGAAAGTTAAGGTCAAGCAATTTTTGACAAACGAGCAAATCAGGAAGGTAACCTTGGAAAGCATTTTAAATATTTTCAAGGAGAATCCGGAAGAGAAGAAGGAATTTCTTCTCTTTTCCGGTTATTTAAGAAGGGGAATATTGACCTTGGCGCTTAGCAAAAGGTGGAGGGTTGAGTATGGAGTGGATACAACAAAGCGATTTAGACAAATGGCTGTTCCATTTAGGGCAAAAGATGTACCTGCAGAGAGCACTGAATTTGGTCACCCAGATTTGGCGATTATCCTAACCCATTTGAGCTACTATTATTCAGGCTTGTTGGATAACCAGCTAGAGCAAGTTTTAAAACTTTTGAAGGCAAAGCAAAGCTCAGAAAGTTTATGGCGTGATTGGGTTAGTAAAATCGCTGAAGAGCATGTGCCCGAATATTTTAGATCGTTTAACGGGCTTAACTTGAAAGATCCTTTCCAAAAGAGGAAGTTATTCGACCTTCTCAGAAGACACGTGAACGTAATAGACTTTTTCCTTTCACTCAAAATCTTCCCTCGCGAGTCAAAGCAGTTCCCAGCCAAGCTTGTAATGACGTCTTGGGACTTGTGTTATGAAAGACAAGTTAATCCCGTGACGGGCTTCAGCGGGACAAACGACACGAGAGTTCTCCTGCCGCCAATGATATCCCAGCAGGATTTGCCCCAGCTCCTAAAGACAAATGAGGAGGTGGAAAAGATTATTTTGCAAAAGGAAAATGAGATGGTAAAAAGCCTAAAGCTTGGAGCAACATGCCAAGATATTCTGGATCAGTTAAAGACGGACTCGATTGTTATTTTGATTGACGCAGGAGCTCTTATGATCGACTGCGGAAACGAGCAAGTGGCATATAAATGGTTGGAGACGAATAACGACCTCGAAGCCGTTCTCTACTTTAAAAAGAATGAGCTATTAGTCAAAACAAGAAATGGAAGGGATGTTCCCTTTCATCTCTCTTCTTATCAAGGAAGACTAGATAGATGTGCCGTATTTTTGGACGACCAACACACGAGGGGCACTGACATCAAGTTTCCTTTGCAAGCAAAAGCATGCGTAACTGTTGGAGGGAGAATGCAACGGAGTAAATTGATTCAGGCTTGTATGCGAATGCGAAATTTGGGAAGGGGACAATCAGTCGCTTTTTATTTGTCACATGAGGCATTCGCAAAGGTTCAAGGAGCAAGTGGAGAGGTAAGCACAAGCAGTTTACTTGAATGGACACGTCAAAATACAAATGCTTTTAATGAAGAGGGGCTCATTTATTGGGCAATTGCTGGGAGAAATTATGCTCAAAGGCTAGCCGCCGAAGACAGCTTTTATTATCCACAAACATTTGATAACTTTCAGATTGATAGGGTAAAAGAACTGAGATTGGATGATAAAGCGATTGTTTTAGCAGAGCAGTGCGTGGATGACGAAATAACAAGTCTGATGGGAATGTATGGGGAGTATGTTCAGGTTGAATTTGTAGCCAAGATTGTCTCCTCTTGGTTCCGTGCGTCGATGGCAAAGTTAAAGGCTAGAAATGGGAATAAGCTGGTCAAATCTATAAGAGATAACTTTGAAAGGATACATATCTTAACCAAAAAGAGATGTTTAGAGTTAATTCCTGAGAAGAAGCATTTCGGCAGCTTGAACATGGAGGAGGAACAAGAGAAAGAGCTTGAACTAGAGAAGGAAGCGGAGGTTGAAGAAGAGCGCGTCAAAGAACAAAGGGGAGGGGCTAACCCTGCACAAAATAAATTACTTGAGTCTGTAAAAAAGGTTGTCTTGGATGGAGATGGAGTTCAGCTTGTTGAGGGCATTATGAGACTTTGTGATATCTTCAAGGATACAACATTCTGGGGAGAGGTCCAACCGAATGGGTGGGGCTATGAGATTTTTGCTACGACAGATTTCATCACGGTTATCTCTGATAAATATGCAAAGACAGACCTCTTCTTAAGACCTGTGGAGTATTTGGTGGCAGCTAAAAGAGAGGATGGCGAGGGTTGCCTATTGCTCTTAAGTCCGTTCGAAGTGAATGAGCTAATGCCACATTTTAGGAAGGGAGAGGTGAAGTGTGAGCTTCACATGTTTGCGCATAGGAGGAGGGAAGAGCAGAGTATTTTGGTGAATGAGGCAAGGCTTATTCTCCCTATAGGAAATGCTCATCTTCTTGTACCGGAAGGATCAAGGTGAGTAATCGCTTTTAAATAATGACATGTTAATTTATTTTATTTTATGTAAAGATTTAACGCGCAACTGCTATTAACTTCTGGGAGTCTCTACTTCGCAAATATGACGGAGCAGAATGCCTTTGCCCGATTTCTTTCATTGGCCTTAAGGCCTTGGACTAAAGGCGAGAAGGAAGCTTTTAGAAATGGCCTAATTAGCAAAACAGGATTTATGCAACCGGTCTATAGAATAAGCAGAGATAGAAGAGAGGGGAGATCAAGCTCCTTTGGATTTGAAAAAGACCCAAGTGGTCTAGCAAAAATGATTTTGATGTGTAGACATTCCATTCTCGTTGAGATGGCTGATGTTGTAAAATTGTTAAATGAAAAGTGTTATATTTTGACGAAATAAAACCTGGCAATTAAAATTCTAACGCTCTTCTTGCAAGTCTCAAGGTCATTGAAGCTCAAATCTCACAGACTCACCGGATAACTCACTAATCACAATTAGAAACTAACAATGTTGAGAATTTGCAATCAGTGATGAGGAGCGTTCACGTGTGAAAATGTCAAATTCCCACAATCATATAATTACCAATCATTGCATCACACGCGACATGCTTCTCCGGCTTATCTAAACAATTGATGCAAATAATTACTAACCGTGCATTATATTCTTCTTGTCTCAACCCAGGACACATGATTGACCTGAATATTTCAGACTAATTTTTTCCCCGACTAAGTTCATTTAGTTTTTTGCAAATTGAGGAAAACTAGCTGGAATTGAAAACTGAAAATTGTGAAATGTGAATATTTCTAGAATTTTAATTTTCTTTATATTTTACCTTAACAATTAATGCAACTTTTACAACTAATCCTAATCAAGATACCTTTTATGTTAGGAAGAATATTTTACTTTTGCCAGTGTAGCAGACGAGGTGGTTTTAGCAGCTTCTAAACAATCATATTTGCACAAGCATGGCTCCTAATATTGTTGGTGAAGAACATGAAAGTGTACTTGGAGAAGAGAAAGCTTCTAAAGAAATATATTTTAACGGTTACTTCTACGATGTCACCGACTTCATTCATAGGCATCCGGGTGGAAACGTCATAAAATTTTATACTGAAAGAGGAGAAGATGCAACCCAAGCTATTGAGCAGTTTCACTTCAGAAATCGGAAGAAAGTGGATGGGATCATGAAATCATTTAAGAAGAGACCTGCACAACCTCATGAGCGTAAGTGCCCAAAATCTTAAACATTTTTGTTGATTTGCTATTTTTTTGAATTATTCAATATTTTAGGCGGCCACGAACCCAAAGCGTTATCTCGACATGAAGCACTCAGTTCCGACTTTAAAAGGCTATTCGAAGACCTCCAAGCCGAAGGCTATTTTAAGCCGTCATTATCCCACGTCATTCTCCGCTTTGTGGAATGTGCCGCAACGACGATTTTTACATATGGCATCTTTTTCCAGTGTGAAACTTTAATGGCAAAATTTTTATCCGTGATACTTGTCGGCTTTGGATTAAGTAGGTATGGATGGCTGATGCATGAAGGCGGCCATTCTTCATTAACTGGACATAAAAAGCTTGACAAGTTTATTCAAGATGTTGCAACATGTAAGCTCCAAAAAGCATTTTTATAGCTTCTGATCTAACTAGCTTAAGTTTTTTAGGTCTAATGCTCGGCGGCTCATCCTCCTGGTGGAACTCTCAACACAATCGTCACCATGCAATGCCACGTAAAATTTAACTACATAAGTAATTATTAAATTGCCTGAATTATTATTAATTGGCTTGCCTAAACTAGAGAGGGTGAATAAAGACGTTGACCTTGCCACACTCCCATACGTGGCATTTCACACAAAGACGGTCACGGATAAAAATCAAATCAACGCCTTTTTCGTCAAATATCAAGCCTTATTTTACTGGACACTTGACTTATTCGTCGCTGTCATAGCCTGGCGTTTAGTCCTCCATCCACGGCACCAGCTCCACAAGAAAGCCTATTTTGAAATGCTCCTGTGCCTTCCCAGCTTATACTGGGCTTGGTATATCGGCCCCATCTGGTATATCTTAGGCGCCTACTGGTTCGCTTTCTTCGTCGGCGTTAATTTCGCCCTTAGCCATACCCACTTGGAAGTGGCGGAGAAGCCCACTCATTGGATAGAATATTCCTTCACACACACTGCGAATATAAAGGGATCTCTACTAGTCGATTATATAATGGGCTACTTGAACTACCAAATTGAACACCATTTATTCCCAAATATGCCGCAATTTCGACAAAAAGAAATCATGCCGAGGGTTCAAGCTCTTGCTGAAAAGCATGGGCTGCCTTATAAAGTATTTGGCTACATGGAGGCTTGCCGTTTAGCCGTAACAAATTTAAATAATGTTGGAAAAGAGCTCACAAGCAAGGATCACTTTAACAAGAAAGAATTATAGTAAAAATTACATTCGACTCGTTTAAATGTTTAATGAATAGTGGTGCTTTTATAGCATTTTTATATTGAAAAATCTACAATAGTTCAATACATAAAATAAACAAATATTTCCAAATGAACCAAACGACAATTTCTATTCCACCTTTCTGACTTTCTCTTTACTCCATTTCTTAATCACCGACTGATAAAATAACTTCCCAAAGAGAATAACAAAAGATCCATAAACAACTGAAAAGATTTGAATACTCTCCTCATGTCGGAAGCAATTCTGTCCAGTATCTTTAGAAATAAAATGTGTTTGAATTTATCCTACTGATATTACTAATTTTTCGACACTTACAATAATAATACGCGGATGCAACGTTAACGCCTAATCCAATAAACATTTGAGCCAACTGCAATGTTGTTATGAAGTTAGCAATAAAATTGGGGACTTTTACTCCAATTGCTCTCATTGCGAAGTAGTTATACATGAAAAGATGGACTCCAAAGTTAAGCTATTAAATAAAAATAATTATTAAAATAATATAATTAAGTATATTATTAATACACACCAACGTAAGCAACCTTTGAACCGGTTCCATTAGAGGAGCTGAAATGTTGCATGATAATTGTAGAATTAACTTTGCTCATATTAAATTGAGATCAAAATGCTTACCAAGCAACCAAACACTACTTAACGCTAAGGACGCAGGGATATCACCTACTTTTGCACACATGCTGTTATAAAATCCTCCATTTTTTGATAATATTAGAATTGTTCCAGGAATTATTCTCGCGAATCCAATTATGGAAAATATTCCCAACCCTAAATTCCAAAAGAATAGTGGCATTTTTAATTTATAAGGTGGTCTATTCTTCATCCATTTTTGGACCGAAAAGATAACCGCTATATACAATGCTACTGTATAGAATGCAACATTTCTGTTGTTGCTCACAAAAGCCTGCCAGTAAAATGGGTGGAGTTTTTCGAATTCGTACGCTTCCACTTTATCCGATATTGTCCAGCCGAAGGGATGAATTTTGTTGATAGCCTCCACGTAAGATGTGAAGTTATTCATTTTGCTTTGGAAACGGTGAACCGTACAAAGTATTCTGAAATAGATTTTAGAGTCTAAAATTAAGACTACTGAGCGTTGTCATAAAATTCTCAGCTTTTATATTGATAGCTGCAGCCAACTCACTTGCATAAATCCACGCAAAATATTATTTCCACTTAAGGAAATAACGTCGACGGATTTTCTCCTCATTGATATTAAAATTGCTCACTTTCCACGTGCAAATAATTATTACTAATATATTTAAGTGCTATTATATATAGTAGTTAAGATTTCCAATCAAGTAGTTAAGTATTTTTTAATAATGGATGGCCAAAAAATGTAAATTGCAAATGGGCATATCCAATTCCAGCATTGACTTGCGCAACACTTACAAGATAAAATTTTTGTTACCGTTTCTAATTTTCTAATTGATCTGTAATTATTGCTGAGCCAGCTATGCTGCCTTTTACTGGAGTGATTAAAGATGGAATGAGTTTCCAAGGAAATTATTTTCCACTAAAAAACTGAAGCATAATTGGCACATGTCTTTTCAATCATAGCATATTTTGCAAGCGTGCAGTTTACTCATCGCAAATTTAAATATTGGGAAAGAGCTCACTTTCAAAGATCACTTTATCAAAACGGAATTATAATTGCAAAAATATGCCAATTTAGTATTGCAATTTTAATATAAAATTTACGATTTGTAAACCCATGAAAAATAAATTGATTTTTGATAAATAAATTGATGTCCCAATTTTCTGGAAATTTATTCATTATTTGCTCCTGCAACCTATTGAATCCATGAGTTACCAGTGCATATGATTTTTCTTGCATTTTGGATTTTGCCAATCTCTAAAACACCAATAGCTTATCAGGTAAAACTAAACATTATTAGATTACATTTATTTAATATAGCTTTCTAGAATAGCTCAGAATTTTACAGATTAATAGGTAGAGCGAAAGCGTAGTTAAATTGTCCGATGGAAAATGCATGAACAGATTAAGCGGAGTGATTAGATTTTGTGGAGCAAAATTAAGGCCTTTATTTGCTAAAAATAATTAAAGAATTAATACAATATTTAAATTCTACTTATCCAAACATTTACATAATTTATTTATTCTATTTAATTCTGATCCCCCGTATTGACTTTTGCAAATATTTCCAAGAATGACGTCTCAACTTGGTCAGAATTGGGTGCCAAGCTAGTCTCCTGACGTTTCTTCTTCTCCCCATGCACCTTACTTATATGATTGGATAATGCTACAGAACTAATTTGTTTCTTGCAAAATTTACACTCGACTTTAGTTTTAATTTTGTGCCCTCTTTCAATATGTCTTTCAAAATCTGATTTTTTAGCTGTTTTATAACCGCAATCCTGACAGAGATAACTCGGCCCATGCTTCTTTTTAAGATGTTCTCTAACCAAAGTCACACTTTCAAATTTATCTTGACATAGTTTACACACAACAACAGTCTCTCCGTTTTCAGTTGTTAGTTTAAATCTCTTCGAATGGTCTTTACGAATAGGCTTGAAATCCGGATGGTCTAATTTATAATGATCAACAATAGCATGACTGTTTGAATAGCTTTTGTCGCATCCTTCCACTTGGCAGTGATGTCTTCGCTTTTCATGGACGGACCGAATATGTACTTTTAAATTGTCCATTTGCTTAAACATTTTCTTGCAAATATCACATGAAAACTTTTTTTCTACGTGGACACGACTCTCATGTCTTTTCAAATAAGCATCAGTGCTAAAAGTCATTTTGCAAATTTTGCAAGGAAATGGCTTTGGTTCTGGAAGATTCTTTTGGTGAGGGACAGCTTTGTGGAGTCGGAGACGTTGTGAAGTTATAAAAGACTGATCACATTCGTCACACTTGTAGGGTTTTAGGCGGAGGTGGACGAAATTAAAGTGTTCACGTAAATGTCCTTTGATAGTGAATGACTTGGAGCATTTTGAGCACTTGAAGAGCTTCAAGTTATGGTGAACCGTAGCGTCGTGGTACTTGAGATAGTTTCGGTTGCAGAAAGTCTTGGAACATTTTGGGCATTTGGCTGGCTTCCTGCAGGGTAAAAGCTTCTTTTTATTGACTGGAACAGCGTCTTCCAAATCCATTTCCGATTTGACACTACCAACTGGGGAGGCAGAGTCTTGAATGGAGTTGCTCGAAGGTGAATAGTTATCGTCATCCCAATCTTGAGACCAATCAACCGAATACGTGTGAAGTCTTTGGAGTCGAACTTCCACCTTTGGATTTACCATCTTCTCCTTACCTGATGATTAAAATTAAAGTTAAATAATGAATAAATAGAACAATGATCAGCCTTATTAAACAATTACTTACATCTTTTCATCACACATTCCCGAACACAACTAAATCCAATAGATGCCGGTTCCCCCTTTGAATTCAAAATTGTCTTCTGAATAAAATCCAGCAAGTAATCCATCTCAAGTCTAACTTTCTCCAAAATATTAGAAAGCTTCTCTAATCTCATTAAATGGTTGCTACAGTTATCGCAAACTGATTTTACTTTGTCTCTAATTTTTAAATAATTCAAAAGGAAATTTATTGAATTGAACTGCTCTTCATTAAGTTCGACAACTTCTTTAAGGCAAATGAAACAAGAGTAGTCACAACTCAACTCATTCTCCCCCTCTACTTCCACTTTGATGGCGTTCATTATTGAAAATTATATTTGACTTTTGAATATTTAGTCTGACTTTGGCAAAACATCAGCTGTAAAAAGAAGAAAAAAAAAACAGTTCAGCCCAACATGTTGGGCAACACTCCTTCACTTTGTTCTATTTATGTTGGCTTCGTGTATGAAAATTTTTCACATCATCAAAAAGTAACTTTACAGCAATCCCCAGTTTTACTATGAATTCAATTAATTTAATAATTTATTTAATTTATTTATGTATTTATAATTTAATTTTCCAGTTCTGGGTTCACTTTTAAATAATTCAGAAGGCGATTTAGTGAATTGAATTGCTCTTCAGTAATTTCTCCACCTTCTTTTAGGCAAATAAAACAAGAGCTTTCACTACTCAACCCATCTAGGGTTCATGTATCCCAATTTTTTCCCTGAAGTTGATCCCATTTTCTTCCTGACCCGGTTCCTCTTTACTAATCCTTTGAGTAAAAACTGGACGCATTTTGTAATGCTAATTTCTATCCTATTTCATTTTATTCTAATCGGGTACGGAACCGCCCTTGTTTCCTACCTCATACTCACGTTTATTATTAATTCAGAAGCTGCTATAAACATTACCTTCAAATTATATAGAAATGAACAGGTTTTAGAATCAAGAAGATTTATCACTTGCTTAAAAGAGTATTATATAGCCAAACAACTTGTTAGACTTGGGTGTATTGCAACGGCAAAGTTTTATTTCATTTTAGTAGCAGCT
>JAHZMU010001827.1:0-19155 GCA_027743725.1 Rambutsinella grinnellia
TTCTAATAAGTAGCTTATGAAACGGTTAATTGTTTGTGAAAAAAGTAGAGAAAAAAGTAGTCATTTGTAAAAACTACAAGCGTTTGTACAGAGGCTCTTAACTTAGTCTAGATCCTTTAACCAACTCTACTACAACTTTACCAATTCTTTATAAGACATTCTAATGCTTCGCATATTATTTCAGTAGTTTTAATTTAGCGTCTGCTTAACTAAATGAGTAAATAATTTAATAGTAAAGCTTGTCAAATAAATAGTTTCAGTATGCCCCATCACGCGACATGTCAACTTGTTTAATCAATATCGATTATTACTTTGGTTTTCCAAGATGAATGATAGGAGTTATCTGTCATATTAAACTGATAAACTTATGTGATGCCGATTGTGAACGTAATTAGTCTTAACAAAATTACAAATTATTTTAAAGCAAATTTTAAAGCTTGAATTATTTTATGTAAATAGCTTTACGGAAGAGCTAATTTTACCGCTAGTGAACTATCCAAAATTCCACCTGGGATTAAAACATTCACTTTTAAAGGGCCACACCAAGGCTGGCTTGCCGTTCAGACAATAAATGTTGGAATGCTGGAAAAGTGTAAAATGGTATTCCACCGAAAAGATTTCAATTAAATTCGATTGAAAGGAAAATAATTAAATAAATGCATAATATACGAAAAATCTAAAGAAGCAAAATAAGTTTTTCATTCTTAAAACTTTATTCTTATCTTATCTTACGTGCCAATTTACATTTTGATTTCTTATCTAATCAAAACTAAATAATTCTCAACCTCAACATCTGCCGCACGCTCCAACTCCATTGCTTGAGCCTCAACCACTTGGGCATTTCTTCTCTCCCTTTCCATATCAATAAAGTTATTTGGATTATTTGTCATTTCACCAAACTCCCTAACTAATTCAGTGAACGAAGGCCTATCCTCTGGATCGTAGCGCCACGTCTCCAACAGTTTAGCATAAAGTTCATCTTTACAAATCTCAGGTTGCTCCAACCGGTTGCCTGCCAGAAGAAAATTTCTAATTTCCTCATCCCCCAAGAAATTCCCTAGCAGCATATTCCTTCCATTTCTCCTAAAGGGTCTTTCCCCAAACATGAGCAGTTCCCACACAGTCACTCCAAACTGCCAAACGTCGCTTTTGTGAGTGTAAATGTTTCCCAAAATACTCTCAATAGCTAACCATGCGAAGGGCGCATTAAAATATCTGGCTCTATACTGTGGATTATTCGAGTAACATTATGTTTGCTTCTATGTTACCCCTCTCATTTATAACATAATTTAATAGAGAGCCAAGTGGAAGCAAAGGAGTTACTAATTGAAGACTTGGCTCTTCACAAATTCCACAAAACCCAAGGATATTCGGATGATCTAACTTAAACATGATGGACGCTTCGTGTAGAAACTCTTCCGCTTTTGTACCCTGCAGCATTTTAATAGCTACTGGTTGAGAAGATCCAACTATAGGCGTCCAAATGCCTTCGAACACTACACCGAAATAGCCCCTGCCTAATTCTTCGCCATGGGAGAGCTCTCCTCTGTCAATTTTGTTCATTGTTCTAACATGTGAATGTGGCACGGTAGAAGATGGGCAAGGCCGCATTTCGATTTCTTCCGCTTTTCCACTTCTTATCCTTTTCAGTACATAGCAGCATAATATTCCAAGAATAAGCCATACAATTGTCGCAAGAGATACTGCTCCTATCTCCATATGGTATGTGGGTTCGGGTGCTCCTGTGGGAGAAAATGATGTTGTCATTTGCAAAGATGAGTTGGGTGCGGGCAATGATGTTGTGGGTTTAGGCGTAGACTCTGTTATCCTATTTTTTATATTGTACAAAATTAAATCTAAAATCAATCTCATCAGTTAAATTGTCTTACGGGTCTAAAGCCAAACAATCCAAATATCCTGGGCCGGTACAGCCATCGCTACAATTAGCGTGACAATCAAGACACGTTCTACCCCAACCATACTTCTCTGGGCATTTATCCTTTCCTTCGCAGCTTGCTTTACTCAGAAATTTGTTGGATGCACAACTAGTGCAATTTCCAGGACCTGGACCAACGCAATCATAACAGTTTGCATGGCACCGAACGCACGAACCAGTTATCGCGTCCTCAAATTTTCTAAAATTAAACAAAAATGACTACAATCTTTTTAAATTACAAAATACGCCAAACGCTTACCCAATAGCATTGATGCAATATTCCTGGCATTTTCCATTCAGTCTATATTTTTTACACGTCACACAATTCCAGCCTCCCCATGCCCAACAGCCATCTTTCCCAAGGCATGAATCGCTGCAAACATTTCCATGAAATTCGCAATGGTATGGGTCCGCATTACCTTCTACTTTTATAACAGCTCTGTCTCCGCTTACTTTTCTCCAATTAATGCCAGCAACAAAGCATAGTTTTGAATTGTTCAAGATCTCTATTCCTCCAGTGACCCTTTTCAAAGAGCTTAAACCAAGTTCTGCAATATTATTCCATGTAATAGACAATCCATCCTCGATTTCTTTCAAGTTCTTCAAGAAGCCAAGGCTGGTTATTTCTGGATTTTGGACAGAGTCTATTTCTACACTTCCCCTTACTTTCCTTATCGAATTGAGCAAGTCTAACGGACGCGGATCATATTTACGACGGTCAGAAACATGTTGTTTAAATGTATGCTGATTAAGTCGAAGGCTTCCGAGAAGGATTGTACAGTCACGAAAAGTCTCAATATTTTCTATGTTTACGTAGTCGTCAGGTTTAGTGGCACCAGAGCATATTTTGCATGATGGGGGAGTGCATGGAATACAAGCGTTGTCTTTTTCCTAGAAATCATTCTTATTTTAAACCAAAAATTTGAGAAACTTAAAAGCATTTTACATCTTTGTCGTTGGAACATTGGAAGACACATTCCATTAAGTCATCATCACGGAATAGGTTTGCAGGACAGGTTTTTACGCAAATTCCTTGAGCAGAATATAATGAAACTGGACATTTTTCTTCACAGACGCCATTCATAAGCGCGTGCTTACATGCCTTTCAATTTAAAAGGTTTAAAAGCTTATAATTAAATTATTATTTATTTTTCATTATCATTTTCTATTTCAAAAATTATTACAATGCATTCTGAATTACTTGGTCCAGTGCAACCACCCGCACAATAGGCATGGCAGCATTGATCCGTATCCGGTCCAAAACAGCCTCCATTGCAATTTATACTGCATGTAAAATTCTGGATAAGTTTGTAATTCTCTGGAAATCCACCATCCAAAATGGCTGCGAAAAAAATGAAATTTGATTGCAGTTCTTTGCAAAAAAAGGTTTATGTGTTACCTTTTAGTCTGGGAAGCTTCAACTTAAAATTAGTTGAGTTTATTACAAGAGCCAATCCTTTAAGTTTATTGTCAATTCTTACCAAATCCTTCCCATGAATTACTTCCAAACTGGACAAATTTAAATTTGGAACACGAACATTCTCAATGTTTATGTAGCCTGTTACTTGTCTAATATTCTGGAGGAAACTCAAGTCTGTGTTTTCATCTGGAATATTTGCAAGCTCTAAATTTCCAACCACGTGGGTGCATTGTGAGAATTTATTTTTTAGATCCTTGTAAGCAGCTTCATCTAAAGGGGACAAGCTAGTAACAATCCTTTTATGATTAGTTCCTCTACACACTTTTATAAACTGCTCGTCTAATTTGCTAGAGATGCCAAAATTCACAAAAGGCCAAAGAATCCAATAAAAGAAAATACCTATTCTAAAGAAACTAGATCGCATTTTGAAATATTAGTCTTTCAAACTGTGGCCAAATTTTTAAATCCATTTAACTTTAATAGGAAAAATTGGGAAAAATCAATTTTGCTAGATGAGCTGTGGTTGTTCTTGGATGAATGGTGATTTGAATCGAGTCTTGACACTTGACTTTAGGATTCCAACTAAAGCAGAAGTTCCAAGTAAATCTTTGATAAAGCTAAAATCACATAATGCCATCCTTTTCATAACTTATATTGCTTTGACTTGCCTGGTTATGATGGGGCTTGCATGAAAGATATGATGTTTACTTCAAAGCAAGTTCGCTTATCAGTTAGTTGGAATGACAAATGTGAAGAATGTCATTATACATTTACATCATCATGCATATCATATATAAGTAGTTGGAGAATTTCTATAACGCTTTCTTCCTTCCCAAACCTGATTTTATTCGCCGTTGGGCTTACTAACTTTAAAGTTATGAACATAAACAAATTTGTTCATTATCTTCATTTCACATCCTATCCCTAACAGGGTTAAAGCAACTAATTACGAAGAAATGCAAAAATATAAAGCAAAATAATTTAATTTTTCGGCTAGCAATGAATTTTTTATTCCAAGGTTGGTATTTGTTTTGTGACTTGCTTATTCTAGTTTTGCCTCAATTGCCAATTTACATGTTGATTTCTACTTAATAATTTTCAATTCCCATTACTGTAACAGCTTCCAACTCAATCGCTTTAATCTCAAGCATGTCCACGTTTCTTCTCTCCTGTTGCATGTCAATAAAGTTATCCGGATTATTCGACATTACACTAAAGTCTTTCACCAATTCAGTAAAATCAGGTCTAGCCATTGGCTCAAAGCGCCACGTCTCCATCAATTTTGTACAAAGTTCATCTTTACAAATAGGGGGTTGTCGCAATCGGTTGCCCAGCAGAAGAAAATCTCTAATTTCTTCCTTTCCATTTCTGATGAAGGGCCTTTCCCCAAACATAAGTAGTTCCCAGACAGTCACTCCAAATTGCCAAACATCGCTTTTGTGAGTGTAAACGTCTTCCAAAATACTCTCAATTGCTAACCAATTACATGGCGCATTAAGATGTTTGGCTTCATACTGCGGATCATCACTGTCCAAAAACCTGGCAAGACCAAAATCGGTAATTTTGACATGAGTTGGTGTTTCTACCAAGACATTCCTCAAAGCCAGGTCTCGATGAATAATAGAGAGGGACTCTAAATGTGTCATTCCCTTTGCAATTTGGGTGCACCAGTCCAACATTACTTGTGCTTTTATATTGGAACTCTCTCTCTTGACGTAATTCAAGAGGGAGCCAAGCGGCAATAATGGCGTCACCAATTGAAGACTGGGCTCCTCGCAAATCCCACAAAAACCAACAATATTTGGATGGTCTATTATAAACATAATAGACGCTTCGTGAAGAACCTCTTTAATTGTTGGAAACTTTAGCATTTTTATAGCAACTCGGCGACTAGACTCCCCTCTCGGTGTCCAAATCCCTTCGTAAACTATGCCAAAATATCCCCTACTTATTTCCCTGGTTTGCTTGAGTTCTGAGGCGTCAATCTTCCTTATTTTGTTAAGGTATGGAGGGCTTTTTCGTTTTCTCTTTAGTAAATAGTAGCATAGTATTCCAAGACCGACGCCTAAAATTATGGCAAGTGTTGCCCCTGTTATTTCCCTAATATGTGTGGGTGTGCTGGAAGACACTGACTGAGTAGGCAAGGATGTTGTTGGCAATGATGTTGAAGCTTCTGGAATTCTATTTATAAAAACTCAAAATTAATTGAGCTCAACAACTTATTAGTTGTAAAATTTTCTTACGTGTTTAAAGCCAAGCAATCCGAAGATTCTGGGCCAATACAGCCTCCGCTACAGTTAGCGTGGCAATCGAGGCACCACTTGCGTAATTGATATTTATTCTCTGGACACTTATCCTTTTCTATGCAACTGGCTCCATTCAGGAATTTGTTGGAGACACAACTAGTACAATTTTCAGGACCTGGGCCCACGCAATCGTAACATTTATGCATGACATTTGACGCACACGCCTGTTCTTGAGTCTTCATGCATCCTAAAAATGCAAACAAATGCGCATAAAATTATAAAGTAATTCATAAAATATACAAATAAGATATTCCAAACGTATACCCAATAAGATTGCTGCAATTCTCTTTGCATTTTCCATCTGCTCGGTATTTTTTACACGTTAAGCATTGCTCATTTCCCCTTCCCCAACAACCATCTTCTTCAAGACATGAATCACTGCATATTCTAGCAAAGGTTGCGCAATTTGCAGGATTCATATTACCTTCTATTTTTATTACACCTCTGTCTCTACTTATTTTATTCCAATTGATGCCTGTAACAAAGCAGAGTTCTGAATTGTTCAAAATTTCGATTTCTCTAATAACCTTTTTCAAGGAGCTAAGGCTTAGGGTAAAAAATTTAGTCATTTTGATAAACAATCCTCCCCCAATTTTTTCCACGTTATGCAAAAAACTGAGGCTTCTTATTTCTGGTTCTAAAAAATAGTCTACTTGCACACTTCCTCTTATTATCCTTAAGGAGTTTAGCAAGACCAAATCACTTGCAAAAAGCTGACGCTCCCATTTTGTTCTAGAACCATAAATGCTTAACGGATTTGGAAGGAATGGAGATTCATTCAGTTCAAGGTTTCCAAGAAGGATTGTACAGTTACGAAAGGATCCAATATTATCCATTGTAATGTGGCCGTCGGGACCTGCGCATATTTTGCACGATGGTGGAGAACATGGGAAGCAAGCGTTATGTTTCTCCTAAAAATAAGTATAGATTTATACTGAAAAGTGTGCTAATTTATACAAACAAATTACATCTTTGTCGTTAGGACACTGAATGAAGCATTCCATTAAGTCGTCATCACGGAATAGATTGTCGGGACAGGATTTGACGCATATTCCATGAGCTGAATAGAATAATGGTGGACACTTGTCTTCACAAATGCCATCCAAAAGAGCATTGTTACACGCCTTTTAACAATTTATCCTTTAATTATTTATCAATATAATTATCCTCATAATTTATTGCAAAATATATTACAATGCACTCCGCATTACTCGGTCCAGTACAACCGCCCGCACAATTTACATGGCAACATTGCACACTATCCTGTCCAAAACAACCATTTTTACAATCTAAACTGCACGTAATATTTTGGATGAGTTTGTAATTCTCCGGATATCCGCCATCCAAAATGGCTGAAAAAATCAAAACTAAATTTTTTTCTTTTCTTTTCAAAAAATATTTTATGCGTCACCTTTTAGTTTGGGAAGGTCCAATTGGAAATTAGTTGAGTTTATTACAAGAGCCAATTCTCCAGATCCGTCTTCATTTTTTATTAAGTCCATTCCATGGATTACTTCCAGATTTGGTAAAACTAACTTTGGGACACTGACATTTTGAATATTTATGTAGCCTGTCACTTGTCTGATATGCTGGGGGAAGCTCAAGTCTGTGTTTTCATCCGGAATATTTATAAGCTCTAAATTTCCAACGACATGTGTGCAATTTTCAAATTGCAATTTCATATTAGCGTATGCAGCCTCGTCCAAGGGGGAAAAGTTATCTATATTTTTATAATTAGTTCCTCTACACACTTTCATAAACTGTTTATTTATTTGATTTGAAATGCAAAAATCTACAAACGTTAGAAGGATCCAATACAAGAAATTGTATTTCATTTTGAGTAATTTGCCTTCGGATTATGTCCCATGTATTATATACTCAAAGATCCATTTTAAAATTAATTACGCAAATAAGTTATTCTAGTTGAGCTCTGGTTGTTTTCTAAATGAATAACAGCTTTTATCACGACTTGACTCTTGACTTGGGGATTCCAAGTAAACCTCAAATTCCAATCCCATTTATTTAAGAAGAAGGAAGCAATCCTTTTTATAATTTATACTGCTTTGACTGCTTGTGGCTTGCAAAAGAGATATGATGTTTACTTAAAAGCAAGTTCACTTATCAATTTGGTTCGAATGATAAATGTGAAAAATAACATTTTTAATGTCAAAGACATCACAAGCTCCATTTCACATACGTTTCCATACAAGGTTAAATGCCTTCGTTGGTTAAGAGAATTATAATAAAGTGCATGTTTGGAAGAAGTGCAATTCAAATGATTGCCTGTCAGAGGTAAAACCTTCAATTATTCTAAGTAAATAATTCTACCGTGAAAATCTTAGTTTTCGTTGTACTGGCAACACAAAATAATGAGGATAATATTAATTGCTACTACATAAAATAATAAAATTTAATAATTTTTTCAGCAAACAACGGAATTTTTATTAGGATTCAGGCAATTGGCTGATAATTTGCTAATTCTCATTTTGCCCTACTTTTAAATTGATATTTTCATTCATAATCTAGTACAGCCTTA
This sequence comes from Rambutsinella grinnellia, assembly GCA_027743725.1. NCBI lineage: Eukaryota > Metazoa > Arthropoda > Collembola > Entomobryomorpha > Entomobryidae > Rambutsinella > Rambutsinella grinnellia. The sequence continues at coordinate 8,199 of JAHZMU010001827.1, forward strand.
ATAGTTTCCGATCCCCATTACTTCAGAACGTTTCAGCCCAACCGTTTCAACCAAAACAGCTCGCGCATTTTCTTGTTCGCCTTCCATGTCAAGGAGATCATCCGGGTTTTTTGCCATTTCACCAAAATACCTAACCAGGTTAGTAAAAGCGGGTCTATCTTCTGGATCATGGCGCCACGTCTCCAGCAATTTATTATAAAGTCCGTCTTTGCAAATACTCGGCTGCTGTAAACGTCTTCCGCTCAAAATAAATTCTTTAATTTTCGCTTTCTTCTTTTTCCAAGAGTAATCTTTTCCCAAGGAATTTCCTAGCAGTCCATCCCTTCTAAATGGTTCCTCTCCAAACATAAGTAGTTCCCAAACAGTAACTCCAAACTGCCAAACATCACTTTTGTGAAAATAATCGTTGTCCAGAATACTCTCGATGGCTAACCAATTGCATGGCGCATTATAATTGCTGGCTTTATACTGCAGATCATTCCTATCCAGTAACCTTGCTAGACCAAAATCGGTAATTTTGACAACCGTTGGTGTTTCAATCAATACATTCCTCAAAGCCAGGTCTCGGTGAATAATAGAGAGGGACTCTAAATGTTCCATTCCCATCGCTATTTGCGTGCACCAGTCCAATATTACTTTTGATCCAATGTTATTCTTCTCCTTTCTGACATAATCGAGTAGGGACCCCATTAAAAGCGGAGTTACTAGTTGAACACTGGGCAATAAACAAACACCACAAAGCCCCAGAACATTCGGATGATCCACCATAAACATAATAGACGCTTCGTGTAGAAAATCTTTGGTTTTTGCACAGCTAATTAGTCTTTTGATAGCTACTGGGAGAGGAGATCCTCCTTCTGGTGTCCATATGCCTTTGTAAACCACACCAAATGCGCCTCTATTTAATTCTTGACCTTGGTTAAGCTCTGTGGGATCAATTTTCTTTATTTTATGTGTACGTGGATGGCTCATGGAAGTAGAAGCGAGAGGTTGCATTTCCATCTCGGTTGTAATATTTCCCTTAGTTGTAATTTCTTCTATATTACCAACGCCTTCCTGCTTTCCACTTTCAACATGTAGATATTGCAAGTTTCTTTTCATTTTGAATATATAATAGCATAATATTCCAAGAGAAAGGCATAGGACTGTTGCCAAGACTACTACTACGATTTCCGTAATATATGTAGGTGTAGTTGGAAATGATGTTATTGTAAAAGACTCGGGTGTGGACAACGATGTTGTGGATTCAGACTCATGCCCTGTTATTCTATTCATAAAGAAATAGATTTGCAATACTAAATTACACAAGCAATCGTCATTAGTTATAATTTCTTACATGTTTACAGGAGCTAAACAGTCCGAATAACTTGGTCCAGTACAGCCCCTGCTACAATTAGTATGACAATTCATACACAACCTTCGATTTCGTGATTGATACTCGTATTTATTCTCTGGACACTTTTCTACACAACTGGCTCCGTTTAAGAATTTCTTTAAATCACAACTAATGCAATTTTCTGGACTTGGACCCACGCAGGAATAGCAATTTGCGTGGCAACGAATGCACGAACCGGTTTCTGGGTCTTCAAACTTTCTAAAAATATTGAAAATATTTTTAAAAATTGAACAAATTGTACTAAAACAATAAGACAAACGCCAACTAACCTAACAAATGTAGTACAATTAACTTTGCATGTGCCATCTGCTAAATATTTTTTGCACGATAGACAGTTCTTACTTCCGATTCCCCAACAGCCATCAGTAATCTGACATGCATCATGGCATACATCAACAACCCGCTTACAAGATGTTGGATGGGCATTAAATTCTACTTTTATTACACATCTGCCTTTATTCACTTTACTCCAATTGATACCTGCAGCAAAGCAGAGGTCGGGGTTTTGTGAAATCTCTATTCCTCCAGTGACCTCCTTCAAGGAACGAAGGTCAAGTGCCTTGATGTTTGTCCCTTTTATATGTAATCCTTCTCGAACCTCCTCCAGGTTGTGCAAGAATCCAAGGCTACTTATTTCTTGAATTCGGAAAGAGTCTATTCGCAAACTGCCTCTTATTTTCCTTAAGGAACTGAGGGCGTACAAATCCCATGCTTGTAACCGACGTTGCTTATAGATTGATGGGATGGTTATGTCTATCATATCCTTTTCCTTAAATGTTAATTGATTAAGTTGCAGGTTTCCAAGAAGGATCGTACAGTTTCTAAAAGACTCAATATTTTCAATGTTAATGTAATCATCGGCTTTAGTGAAACCAGAGCATATCTTGCATGCTGGAGGAATGCATGGGACGCAAGCGTTGTCTTTGTCCTGGAAATCAATATAATTTAAATCCAATAAGTTTAGAATTTAATTTTTTTACATCTTTATCATTTTGACACTGAAGGACACATTCCATTAAATCGTCATCGCGGAATAGATCTTCGGGACAGGAGTTAACGCATATTCCATGAGCTGAATATAGTAAAGGTGGACACCTGTCTTCACATAGGCCATCCATGAGAAAATGTTTGCATGCCTTTTAAACATTTAATTTTTTTTATTTTCATAATTTTAATTAATTTAATTTTAATTTCATAATCTTTTAACCATTACAATGCATTCGCCTTTACTTAGTCCAGTACAACCACCCGCACAATTTGCATGGCAGCATTGCTCTTTATCTGGGCCAAAACAACCTTCATTACAATCTGAATTGCACGTAAAATTCTGGACAAATTTAAAATTCTGCGGATATCCCCCATCCAAAATGGCTGTAAGAATAAAGTAATTTTACATATTTTCAATCCTTCGAAAAACATCTTTAAGTCACCTTTAAGTTTTGGAAGCACCAATTGAAAATTAGTTAAATTTACAACAAGAGCCAATCCTCCAGATTCAGAGTTAAATTTTATTAAATTCTTCCCATAAATTACTTCCAGATTGGGTAGAACTAATTTTGGAACACTAACATTTTGAATATTTATGTAACCCGTGACTTGTCTAATATCTTGGAGAAAGCTCAAGTCTGTGCTTTCTTCTGGAATATTTATAAGCTCTAAATTTCCAACGACAATTGTACAATTTGAGAATTGCAATTTCAGATCCGTGTAAGCAGCTTTGTCCAAAGGTGACAGGCTGGTAATTGTCCTTTTATAATTAGTTCCTCGACACACTTTGATGAGCTGATTGTCTCTTTGGGTCGAGGTGCAATCCGCAAGCAACATAACAATCAAATACAGTAAAGTCCGTTTTCGCCACAAATTATATTGCATTTTAAATTAATTAGATTAATATTCCATGTTTTGAGGTTTTGTCCAATGTGTAATATTATGGGCCACTTTTGAACGAATATAATTCCAAAATATTAAAAATATAAAATGTGTATCTACCTAGTAACAGAGTGTGCTGGAACGCACTGCTTGCACTCAAAAGTCGTCCACTTAAATTATTAAAAACAAATAAAATGACACCCATTTGAATAAGTGATTAAAATGATATTTTTTATCCTTATCAGATAAACTATTTTGTCGCTTTGTATGTAATCGTAATATTGGCATGTAGCTTCACTCCACAAATAGAAGATAATTGTATGAATTTGAGTTTATTGCTTTTTTGCGACGGTTTGACGGACGTCATTATCAGGTTTATTCACAGGATCAAAACGCGATTCGTCGTGTACATTTTTGGGCAAATTTTCCAATGCAAATCAAGTGGTTTTAACTAGCTTTAAATAAGAATGATAAATTATTGCATACCAGGAATGGTGTAAATTATTGCTGACAAAGTTAATTGGATAGCAGAAGACATTCAGAGAGAGTCCGTTCAATTATTCTTGGCAAAAATTGACAATTCAAACGTGGCAGAGATTTTAGTTGGAATTTTAAGGACATCTAAATAAATTATTAAGACAAGTTGTTTATTTTTTAACTCAAACCGTATTTTTTATTACAATTTATAGCCACTAATTTCCCCCGACTTCCCAGTGCTAATTTACATTTTGATTTATATTCTAATTCAGTCTCAATAATTTTCAATCCCTAGAACTGCCGAACTCTCCAATTCAATCACTTCAGCCTCACATATTTCCACATATCTTCTCGCGCATTCCATATCAATAAAGTCATCTGGATTAGTTGTCATTTCGCCAAAGACCTTCACCAATTCGGTAAAACCAGGCCTAGCCACTGGTTCAAAGCGCCACGTTTCCAACAGTATAGCAAAAAGTTCACCTTTACAAATAGGGGGTTGCTTTAAGCGGTTTCCCATCAGAAGGAAATCTCTAATTTCATCATTCCCCAAGAAATTCCTAAGCCCCACATCATTATTTCTTAGGTATGGTTTCTCCCCAAACATAAGCAGTTCCCAAACAGTCACTCCAAACTGCCAAACATCACTTTTATGAGTATAAACGCCCTCCAAAATACTCTCAATTGCTAACCAATTAAATGGCGCATTATAATTTCTAGCTGTATACTGCGGATCATTTGTATTCAATAATCTGGATAGACCAAAATCGGTTATTTTTATAACCGTTGGTGTTTCAATCAATACATTTCGCAGAGCCAGGTCTCGGTGAATAATAGAGAGGGATTCCAAATGTTCCATTCCCATCGCTATTTGTGTGATCCAATCCAGCATTACTTTTGCTTCGATGTTTCCTCTTTTATTTCTGACGTAATCGAGTAGAGATCCCATTAGGAGTGGAGTTACTAGCTGAACACCGGGCGTTAAGCAAATCCCGCAAAGCCCAAGAACATTCGGATGGTCTACTATGAACATGATAGACGCTTCATGTAGGAACTCTTTGATTGTAGGAAATTTTAACATTTTGATAGCTACTGGATGAGATGATCCACTTGATGTCCAAGTTCCCTTATAAACTACGCCAAAATATCCCGCGTTTAATTCTTTTTCTCGGGTAAGCTCTGAGCTATCAATTTTGTTTATTTTGTTTAAGTTGAGACGGGTCACGGAGGATAATGCAATGGACTTTATTTCATTTCCATCCGGGACATTTTCTTCCATGTTTCCGTCTTTATTAAGAACGACTTCCTGTTTTTGACTTTGAAAATGAAAATTGCTTTTCCTCTTAAATAAATAGTATAGAAAAATTGCAATAATCAGGAACAAAATTGTGGCCAAGACTGCTCCTGTGATTACCACAACCTGTGTGGATATGGGTGAACCCGACAATGATGTGGGTGTGGGCAATGGTGATGTCGGATTTGGAAGTGTTGACGCAGTTTGTGTTATTCTATAATCAAATGTAATTAAATTTCTCAGAATCATTTCTATCAGATAAATGAACCTTATCAATTGTCTGTTTCTTACGGATTAAATGGCAGACAATCAAAATCATGCGGACCAGTACAGCCACTCCAACAATTAACATGGCAATTAACGCATATCATCTCACTTTCAAATTTTTCTTCTGGGCAACTTTCTACACAGCTACCTCCATTCAGAAATTTGCCTGATGCACAACTAGTGCAATTTCCAGGGCCTGGACCATCGCATTCAAGACAGGTTGAATGGCATATATTGCACAAATCATTTTTGTTGTCACCCGGATTTCTAAAATATAAAAATCATTATCCAGAAATGTGCAAAATTTACATTAAAAATTCATAAATTAGCAAAGCGCCTACTCAATAATTTTCTTGCAATCCAGTTCTTCACAAGCAGTACTATTTGGTAGATATCTTTTACAGGAAAGACAATTCTCACTTCCCATTCCCCAACAGCCATCACTTATCTGACATGCATCACTGCACACTTCACCACTTCCTGCGCATTCTGCTGGATTTGCATTATTTTCAATTGTTACTACATCTCTGCCTCCAGTTATTTTACTCCAGTTAAGGCCTGCAACAAAGCATAGGTTGGGGTTTTGTGAGATCTCTATTCCCCCACTGACCTTCCTTAAGGATCTAAGATTAAGTGCCTTAATATTTGTCCTTGTTATAGACAACCCTTCCCCAATTTCTTCCAAGTTGTGCAAGAAAGCTAGGCTTCTAAAATCTTCATTTTTGATATTGTCAATTCGCAAACTTCCTGTAATTTTTCGTATGGAACTGAGCAACCTCAAGTTACTTGCGAATAATGAAGCTTGACTGGGCAAATGCGAAGGAGGAATTGTAATATAAATTGTGGCCTTTTGATCTTCGATATTCCAAAATGTAAATTGATGCGGTGAATCATTGAATTCCAGATTTCCAACGAGGATTGTACAGTTTTGAAATTTCTTGACATTTATTCCGTAAATAAATTCATCGTAGGGAGAAGAGCCAGAGCATATCTTGCACGTTGGAAGAGCACATGGAACACAGACATTTTCTTTTTCCTAAATGACAAATTTAAATTTGGACAATGGCTTAGCAAATTTAAAAGCTAATTCACCTCTTTGTCCTTTGGACATTTTAAAAAACATTTCATTAAGTCGTCATCCCGGAATAGGCCGGCGGGACAGGATTTGACACATATTCCATGAACTGAATAGGTTTCGGGTGGACATTTGTCTTCACAGAGGCCGTCCATAAGCGCGTTCTTACACGCCTTTTAAACATCTTATTATTTTAAGTAACTTTAAAGCTGGTTATATATAAAAATGTTACCAAGCATTCCGCATTACTTGGTCCAGTACAACCGCCTACACAATTTGTATGGCAGCATTGTTCATTGCTGGGACCAAAACAACCTCGTTCATTACAATCTAAACTGCACGTAAAATTCTGGATGTATTGGCAATTTTTCGGGCCTTCGTCCCAGCATCCGGCTATACAACTGGGGTCACACTTACATTTATTCTCGACAAGGTTGCGGTTATTTTTGTCCATTTTTGTCTTTCCAACTTTCTTCATTATTACCTCCCATTTTAATGTGTCGAAGTAGCAAGGCTCCTGGTCAAGTGTTACATAAAGTTTCACTTCGCCATTCAAAATGGCTTTAAAAAAATAGAAATTATTTATTTAGATCAAAATTATTAGCAAGTGCTTGATTTACCTTTTAATTCTGGAAGCACCAACTGCAAATTAAGAGCAAGTGCAAATGTTGCATATCCCAATTCATCTTTCATTAAATCCTTCCCATGGATTACTTCCAGATTGGGTAGAACTATCTTTGGCACACTAACATTTTGAAAGTTTATGTAGCCCGTGACTTGTCTAATATGCTGGAGAAAACTAAGGTCTGTCTTCCTATCTGGAATATTTATAACTTCTAAATTCCCAACAACGTGGGTACAATTCTCAAATTGTGATTTCAGATCATTATAAATAAGTTCGTCCAAAGTTGAGAAGCTAGTAACTGTCCTTTTGTAATTCGTTCCTCGACACACTTTTATAAACTGCTTATCTAATTCATTTGAGATAGAAAAATCCACACAACGAAGAACAATAGTGCAAATGTTGCATATCCCAATTCATCTTTCATTAAATCCTTCCCATGGATTACTTCCAGATTGGGTAGAACTATCTTTGGCACACTAACATTTTGAAAATTTATGTAACCCGTGACTTGTCTAATATGTTGGAGAAAACTGAGGTCTGTCTTTCTATCTGGAATATTTATAAGCTCTAAATTTCCAACGACGTGGGTACAATTCTCAAATTGTGATTTCAGATCATTATAAACAAGTTTGTCCAAAGTTGAGAAGCTAGTAACTGTCCTTTTGTAATTCGTTCCTCGACACACTTTTATAAACTGCTTATCTAATTCATTTGAGATAGAAAAATCCACACGATGAAGAACAATCAAACACAAGGAAATAAATTTTGTCCAGAAATTATATCCCATTTCGAAGATAATCTTTGTGGCGTAATTTAATAGTAAACAACGTATGTAGAAACAAACACTTCATATTTTAAAAATATTCTGTCTATTTATTTACATTAATTTTCCGAAAATTACAGCTTTCAATTGCTCTAAATTGCATGACGGGTTTTAGGACAGAACTGGCACGAGTTTAAAGAAGTATACAGTGTTTGTATCTACAATTGGATACTTTAAAAAGTATTTTATTTTGCACTCGAACACTCCGTTTGCATTTAAAAGTCGTCGACATAAAAGCAAACAAAATAAACCCCAATTCAATTAGTGATAAAATGATAAAATGGTTTATCCTTATCATGTAAACTATTAGTATGCAATCGTAATATTGACATAAATTCAGTATAAATGAATTTGTTAGCTTGTGACGCCTTTTTTAATTTCTACAGGATTAAAATCCTGTTCGTCGTGTGCATTTTTTGTGTAATTTCTTTTATCACAAATAAGGGGATTTGGCAAGCTTTGAATAGAGGAAATGGTGAAATAGGAAAGCAATCTTTTAATTATGCAATGAGTCTTGGGAATAATTGAATAAGCATAGCATTGCTTCCGTCATTGTAATTTAATTTGCAAAACATAATTTACATTAAATACTATTTTATTTGGCCTAGTTTCATGAAAAAAAATTGTGGTAAAAGTATTTTGGATTTTAATCTTGTCCCAAATATTGGCTTTTATGTTTAATTATGAATCTCATAATTATTTACTACTACTCTACGTCCCAACTCAATAAAGTTTTCAGAATATTTTGCCATTTTAGCAAAGTCTTCAGCCAATTTAGTAAAATCAGGTCTATCCTCTGGATCGTAACGCCATGTCTCATTCAGTTTAGCATAAAGCTCATCTTTACAAGTTTCAGGTTGCTGCAAGCGGCAGCCCGCCAGGAGAAAATCTCTAATTTCTTCACTTCCCAAGAAATCTCCTAAGAACGCATTCATCCCATTTCTCCGGAAAGGCGTTTCCCCAAATTTAAGCAGTTCCCAAACAGTTACTCCAAACTGCCAAACGTCGCTTTTGTGAGTGTAAACGCCTTCCGTAATGCTTTCAATTGCTAACCAATTGCATGGCGCATTTAAATTACTGGCTTTATATTGCGGATGATTCCTATCCAAAAATCGGGATAAGCCAAAATCGGTTATTTTTATTACCGTCGGCGTCTCAACCAAGACATTTCTCAAAGCCAGGTCACGATGAACAATTTGATGGAATTTTAAATGTTTCATTCCCAACGCAATTTGGGTAGACCAGTCCAGCATTACTTTTGACTCTAAATTGAACCTCTCTCTTTTGACGTAATCGAGAAGAGACCCCATCAGGAGAGGAGTTATTAATTGAGCACTGGGCTCTTCACAAACACCACAAAGTCCCAACACATTCGGATGATGATCCATCATAAACATAACAGACGCTTCGTGTAAAAATTCTTCGCGTTTTGCACACGCCAGTATTTTTATTGCTACTGGATAGGAACATCCGTTGTCTGTCCAAGTGCCTTTATAAACTACACCGAAATTACCGCTGCTTAATCTTTCACCTGTGGTAAGCTCTGCGGGGCTAATCTTCTTTATTTTGCTTAGATTAGGAGGGCTCGTTGATGACGAAGCAATAGGTTCAATTTCAGTTACCTCGGGAATATTTTCTTCCAAGTTATTATCTTCCGGTTGGGGGCTTATTGACGAAGTGAAAGTTTCAAGCTCGATTGCCTCCGTGACATTTTCTTCCATGCCTTCATTTTGAGTCTCCTCCTGCTTATTACTTTCAATATTGTTTTTCTTTCTCCTAAATAAATAATAGCATAATATTCCAAGAATGATGCATAAACTTGAGGCAAGTGTTGCTCCTACAATTTCCGCAATGTAAGATGGTGCGGGCGTCAATGACTGTGTGGGAATGGATGTTGTGGGAGGCAATGATGTTGTGAGAGGCAACGATGTTTTAGGTCTTGGTGTTCTACTTTTAAAAATTTATAGATTAAAAAATAATGCTTATTCATAACAAACTCATCAAATAAGTTTCCTTACTGTTTTGAAGCCAGACAATTTGAATATATTGGTTCAGTACAGCCTTCCCTACAATAATTGTGGCAATCAACGCATTTCCCCTTCCATTCAAATTTATCTTGAGGACATTTCACCACACAACTGTTTCCATCTAGGAGCCTGTAATTGTAAGATGCACAACTAGTACAGTTTGCCGGACCTGGGCCATTACATTCGTAGCATTTTGAATGGCACGGAATGCACGAACCCGTTTCCTTATCTTCAAAAGTTCTGAAAAATACAAAATGTGTATCTTACGCCGTTACGCAATTGTTATTTAACGCGTACCCAACTATTCCAGAACAATCCACTTGGCATTTCCCATTCAGTCTATGTTTTATACACGAAATACAGTTTTCTCCTCCCTTGCCCCAACAGCCATCCTTTGCCTGGCATGAATCATCACATATTTTGCCTTGCCTTTCACAACTTTCTTCTGATTGATTATCTTCTACTTTTATTACAGCTCTATCTCCACTTATTTTACTCCAGTTGATACTTTTAACATAGCAGAGTTCTCCATTATCCGAAATCTCAATTCCACCCGAAACCTTCTTTAAAGATCTAAGATTAAGTTCAGAAATATCCGTGTTTGTTATAGATAATCCCTCTGAAATTTCCTCCAAGTTGCGCAAAAACATGAGGCTTCTCATATCTTTACCTTGGCCAAGGCCCATGCTTACACGCACACTTCCTCGGACCTTCCTTAATGAACTGAGCAAGTCTAGATCCCGCGCCGTTAACGTAAGCTTTACATATTTATTGAGCATATAATTAAAAACTTCAGTGTCCCGAAATGTAAAAGACTGCAGCTCCAGGTTTCCAATTAGTATTGTACACTTGCGAAAAGTCTGAATATTTTTGGTACTAATGTATTCACTGGGGCTGGTGGCACCCAAGCATATTTTGCATTTTGGAGGAATGCATGGAACGCAGACGTTATCTTTGTCCTACAATTGTAAATATAATTAAATACTTTAAATAGTTTGCAGTTAAAAAAGCATTTACATCTTTGTCGGTAGGGCATTGAATGAAACATTCCATTAAGTCGTCATCACGGAAAAGCTCTTCTGGGCAGGATTTGACACATATTCC
>JAHZMU010001828.1:0-20539 GCA_027743725.1 Rambutsinella grinnellia
CAATTTCATTTTTAATTACCTCTCGTCAGTAAATAATGCCATTGAACAACCGCGTCAAAGGCTAAATAAAGCTCATCGAAATATCTATACGCGTCCCCCACCCAACCACTCGGGTTTTGTTCCGCAAGTACCTGAAAAAATGTAAAATCATTTCCTCTCTATGATTCAAGTGAAAGCTCTTCTTAAATAATAGCCAGTTTTTGATAAGCTAACCTTTATAACATGAAACACTGCTGGTTTCAAAGCTTTAGCAAAGCCTTCATGTGAAAGCACTTCGAAAATGGATGGTTTGGGAGCCGCAAGTCCGGTCAAGTAGTGGGCGCTTCCTGCTGCCATTATGCTCTATGATTTTATTCCGTCATTCGCAAATATTTTGAGACAAAGATCTCATTACAACAAAATCGATCAACGAATTATCCGAAATTGGATCTTTTCTATTCGACTAGTATTTACACAGAAGAAAATTGTGAGACTTTCTCCACAATACATGTCAATGTAAAAGGACGATGGGATATTTCGTCAGCATTTTCCTCATAGCATGTTATATTCTTACGATCATGTGCTTGCACAGATGTGAGATGGGAAATTTCACAGACTGCAGACTAGACTACGTGCGTGCAAGCCTTGAACACGAGCCCGTTTTAATCAGTCTAATCGATGTCAAAATTATAGTATTAAATTATTGCACTACTTAAAATTTCCGTATTTTCGTAAAATTCACAAAATTTATTAGCGTAAAGTATTCCAGTTTTCCAGAAAAGTGATAAAAGTTAACTGAAAAGTTTCACCGGCAAAACCACAATCTTCAATTTAGCAGTTAATTGGCGACTCCACAAATACTCCATCAAGTTGGACAATAAAGGGTTGGGATTTAGATAATATTTAGGACATGATGGCGGATTCCAATAAGGTAAATAATTTTGAGCTAAAACTAGTGAAATCTTCAATCGTGTGCGAGTACGTGGGAGTGTGATGAGCGTCTGACTAATATTTTTTTTTGTCATAACAGGGCTTTTCATCAGCGTATGAGGATGGTCAAGGAGAAAGTAAATTTTTAGCAAAGGCGAAGAAAAACCCTTTTGTTCCGGCTGGTGAGTATTTTTACTATATCTCAAGAAAGAAGTACACAATTAAGAGGATTTTGGATTGGCTAATGATTGATTCTGTTTGAAACGCAGGTATATTCGGATGTGTATGTGCCCTAGTTTATAGCGCAATTAAATTTAAAAATAAGGGTGATACCAAATTATCCGTATATCTCATCCATACGCGTGTTGCTGCACAGGTAATATTTTAGTCCAAAGTTATTTTAAAGAAAAATCATGACTGAATGTGTAGATTAACACATTTAATTATTTTAATTGTTTACAGGGTGCAATAGTATCCGCGCTAACCCTGGGAGTAGGTTATCAAATGTACAAGGAGTACGTGCTAGGAGAAAAACCGCAAGGTCTATACAAATCCAGAGATGACGATGACTAGATCCTGATTAATAATCCATTTTATTAGCAATAAATCAAGTAGCGTACGTCGTATGTGTAATTGAAGGTGAGGGGAAACTAGTTTGTGGGGGGATTTAAATTTTAAAATTCGGAATTATTATACATAGTCATTTTAGTAATGTCAAGTTGACATTGTCAACTTTTTTGAGCTGGAACTTGAATGTGTGCTTGTGATTTATGTATTTACGCAACGCATGTAAGCTTGATCACTCATTATGTCCCTATATTTTCCTAGAATCTTAAAATTCATGAGTAAAAATGCTAAAAATCAATGTTTGCCAAATGTGCTGTACACCAGAAAATAAAATCTAGCAAAACTTATTTGATGTTTTTGAAAATAGCATATTTAAGAAATGATTTAGTATTTTTAATTTTTAACAGAAATTTTTAATACATTCATATATTGATAAATAGGCCTGCTCTAAATATTATTACCTAATACCCCACAATATAACTACAAATATTTTAAAAATTAGTCCACTTTACTCAAGTATAGAGGTAGTTTTAATCTTATCTGTCAGCAAATAATGTTGCACCTCGGTTTCGGTTCATTGGTTCGATATGTATTAGTTCACGAATTAATCATGAATTTCAGACGTGAAAAACAGATGCATAATTCATTTGTCATCAGCTCTCTGCCACTCGCCCGAATTCGTTCAATCATGTTAGTTTCCATATTTTAATGATTGACTGCCAATGATTATGTTAACAATTTCATAGATTAGGCATGTTAAATGATTTTCCTGACAGATCTGCCTTATATGCGACCATGAAACGGTTACAATTAGATATCACTCTACTGGATAGGTCATGCTCTACCAATTAGTACATAAAAGAATTCATTGTGATAATTCCATTTAGTTGTGCTAAGGACACCGTTTCATTCTGCGGACATATTCGCAAATATCTATTCAAAATGGGTCTCAAAGCTGTAGCAATTCTTTGTCTTATTGGGCTGGCTTCATCTCAAACGACAGACTTCATTGATAAAGACAGTAAAATAAGCGATCTCGCCGAACCCCATCATCCCACAAAAGACATTTGCGATACACGATTCCCGGTGCCGGGTTTTCCGTCACAGAATTCGTCCATAAAGTTTTCTACTCCCAAAAATTTGACTCAATCAACGCCGCTGCAGGACACCACATTAACGAAGGAAGATGGATGAGAAATCCACGATATGTGGAAGATTACATCAATTTTTGGTCAAGGGAGGGAGCTGCGAACCAGCAATATTCAGAATGGATTGCTAGTGCAGCTTGGGCAACATTTCTCCTTACGGGAAACATCGAATTTATTAAATCCCAGCAAGAAGGCTTCGTCAACAACTTTAATGGATGGGGTCATAAGTTTGTGCCAGCCTTAAATATGTATGAGTTATCCCCTCATGATGACGCCATGGAGCACTCCGCCTCTTCAGAACAAACTGACGACCCTTACCACGGCGGTTTAGGATTTAGGCCAAGCTTTAATTCCGAACTTTATGCGAATGCCATAGCCATTTCGAAAATTGCAATGTTGAACAACGACCCTGCAACCGCTGAGGAGTTTGAGACCAGAGCTGCAGCAATCCGAAAGGGAGTTTTGGATTATTTGTGGGATGACGAAAGGACATTTTTCTACCATATGTACAGGTAGGTTTATATGCGATGATTAATGACATACTCAAGTTTTCTCAGGCTTATCACAAATGTCATCATAACCATTTGCTTTAGTGAAAATAATCCAAACCATGAGCTCCTTGACACTCGGGAAGAAATTGGATTCTTTCCATGGAGGTTCGGTGTTCCCGATGATAATCCCAAGTATCAACAAGCCTGGCTGCACTTGTTTGATTCTCAAGGATTTAACTCGGAGTATGGACCAACCACCTGTGAGCAAAGATCTCCTTGGTTTGATGGAAACCAAACGTCACAGTGCTGCTGGTGGTAAGAATTGTGCTAGTATAATCATAGCATATCCCCCCACAGCCATCCAACTCCCCAGGCAATAATCCACAAATAATTTTTAGGAACGGTAATTCATGGCCGTACTCAACCGGCCACGTAATTAATTCATTAGCAGCCCAAATTAAAAACTATGGAGTGACTGACGTAGTAAATGTCAACACTTTCTTGCAAGTTCTTCATAAATATGCGGTAACTCAGTATAGAGATGAGAAGCCGTACGTGGCCGAATGCCACTCTCCATATAGAAAGCTGTGGGTTTGCGATTCATTGTAAGTTTACTAGGCCATTGTGAAAACAGATCAACAAGATGGACAAATCTTTTGCATTAAACTGTTATTTTTCTTTTATCAGCAATCACTCGGAACATTACGCCCACTCTACTTTTACAGACAATGTATTAGGCGACCTCTTTGGCATTGAGGGAAGTTTTCACGATAATTTTGTTATGGACCCTCTGATCCCTTCCACTTGGAGATACTTTCTCGTGGAAAATGTCCTCTATCATGGGCATAACATTACTGTTTTATATGACGCTGATGGAACAAGATATAATGCTTCAGAAGGACCTGGAATGCATGTCTACCTAAATGGGGAAGTTATTGCTAGTTATGAAAATTTTGAAAAGATTTCCATCCCCATTCCTCCTCCTATTGTGGATGAGTCTTATCGACGAAAAAAAGTTGAGAATTATGCTACAAATGTGAATGCTATGGGGTATCCAATGCCAGACGCTAGTTTTACTAGTGTTCATGCAAGCGTCTGGCAAGCTGTTGATGGAAGAGCTTTGTATGATCATATTCCGTCAAATAGATGGACAAGCTTTGACTCGCCGAGTGACTCGGATTGGTTTTCAATTGATTTTGGACCAGGAAGGAGGAAGACTATAAGCGAAGTGAAAGCTTACATTTACTCTGATATTGCAGAAGGCCACAAAGTTGGTAAGTTGAAGATTCTTAAAAGATTGCTGCGGGCAAAAATTAAGCTGTTTGAAAAACTAATTTGTAAACAGATTGCCCCAAGAACATTACCGTCGAAGTCCAGACTGAAAGTGGAGTCTGGCAACCTGTTTCAAATCAGTTAAACAACCCACCTGTCTGCATCCCCAACGACGTGATGACAATCCGCTTTGATCCCGTACAGACTCAAAAGGTCCGACTTGTCTTTCTCCGGAACACCGAAGCTAATTACTTTGCTGGAGTGACTGAAATCGAGATTTGGGCTCCTTGGCCCCAAGTCTCCGAAGAAGGCGAGTATGAAGCAGAGGATGGCTTAATTACTAATGCAAATATTCATGAAGCCAGTTCCGCATCAGGAACTTCTTATGTTGGCCAAATCGACGGAGACGATTCTTCCGTTGAGTTCACCGGTGTTTGGGTGGAAGAGGCAGGAGACTATGATGTTCGTGTTTATTACTCTAACGGAGAACAAGTTGACTCTACCATGAACATTGTAGCAAACAATGTGCGTAGATTGACCGCTACTTTCCCACCAACTAATGGTTGGGGACGTTTTGACCCTAATACTTATGTCACCGTTCGTATCCCACTTCTGCGGGGAAATAATGCTGTTATTTTCCAAAATGGAGATAACTTTGTTGAGTTGGATAAGATTAGAGTTATGCCTCAAAACTTGCAATAAATAATAATAATGAATCATTATTATAGACTGTTAATAAATTCTACTTATTACTTCAATTTGTCACAGTCACAGTTATCCATTCCTTCTAATAGGCTCGTCAGTCATGCAGAATATTTGTCTTTCCCATCCCAAAATATTCACCAACCCTCATCCAGGATATGACTCTTTGTCGATTAGCAAAAGGAAGGAATTTAATTACACGGATAATGTCATTTTCATTTTTAAGTCTGGCACATTCTCCCCTTGCACGTACAAGTTTAATTTAATCCTCAAAGTCGAATTAAATACTTTGTAAAATAACTCTTGCTAGTCACATATATCCTATTAATACTTCCCCTTTTGCTCCTTGTTTGAAATAGTGTAAATAAATCATGGGTTGTGGAGCTGTTATTAGATATGCATTGGTTAATCCAAAAGCTTAAATTATATGAACTTTATACGGCTTCTCTGAATCCAAAGACGAAAATATGATACCGCACAGGATTCGAATTTTAAACTTTTTTCATTGCATATTAAATAGCAGTTATGATATGGGTTAGTTAAGTAAAACCATTGTGCGCTGAGTCTCTTAAAAGAAGCTTCTCAACTATACAACAAGTGTCAGTTTTCACCATTTTCCTACTGGTTACGATCACATCTCTTGTTCTGGAAAATGCTGGTCCAGTATTATCGAAACAGGAGAAGAATAAGATAGAAATCATATTGTCATCGAAGACGCTTTTCAATTTTGATTAGTTCGAGTGCATGAAACGGATCATCTCATTTTCAATTTCACCCTTCTGTTCTGAGCATTGGAGAATTCCATGAGTTTTAATTTATATATTTCTGTCAGGTATCTTGCTCTTAGTTTGAAATGAGAAAGAGAAAGTTTTGGACAGAACAGAGTTTTGTTGAGACTTGAAATATTCATTTTAAATGAAGTCAGTTTTATTTTGTGGAGATCTAACAAGTGTTGATGAACAAAAGTCTCTGCTAAAATTTTATGACAGTCTATTTCATAAGTTTTCATCATCCACACTCTGAAAAATAATTCCACCTAATCCCCAACAAGAGAGAAGACGCAAAGAGATTTTTATTTCAGGATGCGAAAATGGAAATTAAAGTATTGTAAAAGAAAATGAAATAAGTTATTGTTATTCGTGTCTACTATCCTATATAGGTTGGGCTGTTGTTATTGTTGACATCATCCTATTTATAGCCTACTGAGCTAGCGGAACTTTTTCACGAGTCATTTCGGTCCGTGTGCAGAAGTAATGAAGGTGGTTGCTACAGGATAATAAACGGGACTGGAGAAGGGACTGGAGAAGCGGGATTTTACCCTTGTCATGTCTGCCATATCTGCACCCCATTTCGGTGTCGCGTCACTCTGATATTATTTTCCCTAGTATATAAGAGGGAATGCCAAAGTTGTATTAAAATTCGGAACAGAATTCCCCACCACCGTATCATGAAGCGGTAATGAAAGTAGGGAAGTTTTTCTGTGACTCATTCTCCCCATCATATATATTCCCACTTTCTAATATTTCACCGACTCTAACCATCATCTGGGATATTGGAACTCTCTTTACTACAATTCCCAGACCCCAATGAGACTTCTAAGAGTGTGACAACAGACAACAAAGCAGTTTGTTTACTTCGTAGATTTCACTACTCGCTTCCTTTCCTGGAGTAATACAATATCAAACTTTTTTATGTTTACATCAAACTCGCTGTAGACTGAGAAGGAGCAGCAGCGTCTGGCCATTTCTCACCACGCCAAAACAACGTCGTCAGACAGCACGAATCTACGCACTTGACGCTTTCCGTGTGCCATCCATAAACCATTTTATTTCCTAGATTAAAGTAGTTTCAGGGCAAAGTGAGAGTGGGACAGTAACCTGACTATTCTTATGATGCATATCTTGATGAAGAAAGAGTTAGCTTATAGTTTATAATTTAAAGCATTAAAGCATCGGAAAAGAAGGGTAAAATAACTCATATCCTTCTACTGGTACCCATTTGGCATATCCCATATTGTCTCCGTCCATATAGTCCGGTGGAGGAACAACGCGTTCGTTTTTTTTATTCAGCGTACGCTTTTTTAAGTTATGAGAAGGGGTGCAACAAAAGATTCGATGGATAAGTCCGTACACGTTTCGCGTCTCTTTTGTGCACAGAGAGCCGTGAATCCTTCAATAAAATGCTATAAAAATTATGTAATAACTCCCTTCAAACATAGTTGGGTTAGGAGGATAAGCAAGTACCGTCTGGGTTTGAGACCTTCAGAATTACGAGGAGGGAAGGGAACACTGGGAAGAAAACAAAATGCTATTACAGGAGAACAAAGAGCTTGGGAAAAGATTCATGATGCACTCCGTGCATGCATCCGTCCATCTCACACTCACAGTGCGTGTACATCTGACACACTATTTTTTTCCAGAGATAAGATGGACGTAAGTAGGTAAAGGGAATGAAAACGGAGATGATGGAGAGCCGAAGCGAAATGGGAACGGACGCATCCCAAAACGGGAGAACCCTAATTCTTCTCTCGAAAAAAAAGCATCATGTTAAGGGAAAAAAGGGATTATTCAACTATTGTCCATGTAACCCCATTTTTGAAATAAGCTGAGCTTTTTTCCCTGACATTTTTAACCGAGTAGGGAATAGGGATCTCTTCTTTTGTTCAGAGAGGAGAATGGGACGGGCATTTTTAAGAAGAAATCATAGCTTCATAGAAATTGATGGGATGGTTGAAGCTCTCTAAAAAGGGCATTTAAGCGGGCACACATCATGTATTGCTGGAGATCAACTAGGGAAAGGGATGATGTGGGATGAGATAATACGTGGTGATTGGTGACGGCTTCACGCTATGCAAATATAATGGTGAACAGTGATATAAAAAATGTTTCTTTGTGAAAGATCATATAAATCTTGTTGAGGTTGTGATCATTATGAGTGATAAGAACGGATATGGTGGGTAGGATTTCAATCGCACTTCAATACCGATTTTTCAATATGAAAAATAAATTGTTAGTGATGCTCTTACAAAGAAAACGCGATGGTAAATTTCTAAAACTAATTTTTCAGCGTGTGAGCTTCCTTCGGATTTCCTAATTAACAAAAGCATAATGAAAAATTATAAATTTTTGGCATGGCTTATTTTGTCAATACAAGCAAGCGTCCCAGCTTCACTCCCTAATAAAAACCGAAAGTTTTGTTGGTCCAGTGAATCCTATATTTGCTTTATGGATACATGGGACGCACTTTAATAGAAAATGAAAGGGAAGAGGAAAGGGAAGCCACGCCAAGCATCCCAGTTAATAATCCCTATTCCCTCTTCTTTCAGACAACAAACTTGTCAAAAACACGATAGCCGTACAAGTGGCGGTGGCGGTAGTTATCATCATCCCATCATGTATGGAGTTCTGCTCAAGGGAAATTATTTTCTAAGTTCTCTTCACTCTATTTTCCTTCCTACCCTTCTATTTACAGAGAATGTAGGGCATACGGGAAAAAATAAATTTTATTTCTCATTTCACGACTCGCTCTTTCCTCGACGCTACTTGTTTACTTTTGTTTGTAAATACTTTCAGTGGAAACTATAAAACTGGCTTGGTTTTGCGTGGAAAAAGCAATCCCATAACTGTATTAGGTAAAGTAATTGAGGATGAAAGGAATGACAGTCTCATGTCTCCCAGACTCTGGTCTGAGCAGACTGGAATAGTAGGATGGATGAGTATGAGATTTTTTTTGCAAAACTGATATTGAATGACAGGTTCTGAATGCAAATAAAGTTGGCGAAATTGTTTGTGGCTTTTGGGTTGACAGACTGGAAAGGTGTAAAAGGGATTCGAGTCATAATGTAATTGAAGTGGAATGAAGCGACTTAGTTTTATATTGGTTTTGCCCCCAAGCTTGGGAATTTGACAAGTTAATAAGGGAAAGGGATACGTGTATCAAATGAAATATTTTCATTACCTTCCTTTTTACCTTTGTAGTTCCGGAGAAAGTTATTGATTATGGATGAGAGGATGACACTGCATGATGAGATTGACACGGAGAAATGTGAGATGTCAAATGGTGAATTTTTGTTAGGCCAAGCACTGATTTCATTTGGTGCTAGAAAATACTATACACGGAAGAAACTCTCCCAGACAGAAATAATTAAGAGAGGCTAGTCATGCGTCTCGAAAATATTACGTCTGGAGAAAGCCCCGCCGTTATATATTTTATCACTCTATCCACACAAAGAAATCAGCGGATTGCCTGAACTTTAACGATGAAACAGTCCCAATAGCTCATTCCCTTTTAAATGGAAAAACAGAAGTCGTAAAAGTTGATGATGCTTTGCTGAAACTGACCATCTCACACTGGCTGGCAATGATGACCACTGGAGACTTTTTATCGCTTTTCACGCTCCTTCTCCTCTCCGAAAGGAAATTTATTGCTTTACAAAACCATCACCTTCCATTTTCCAGGAAGCAGTTCACGAACCAATCCAAGAATGTAAACAAGTGGTGATGGTGTGGCGACAACAGGACGAGGAACCAGTTTTCCAGTTAGATTTTCCGAAGAGAAAATTGGAGAACGGGAATTTGAGAAAATTGGTAATGGCTTCTGCTGCTGCAAAACTGTTATTGTTCAGAAGAAAAGTGGTTCACAGAGAGGACAACGCTTTCCATGTTGATCGCTTGAGAAGGGTGACGTGACTGACGGATGGAGAGTTTGGGGAGAGCGGTGTGAGTAACGCTACCGTCAGTGGTGATGATGATGATTCTCGTTCCCTGCTCCCGGACAACGCACAAAAAATTCTGTACGTAACGTACGCTTTTCTCTCTCTCTTTCGTTCCTGTTGCTTACTTACTCTTCTGATCTAGGAAGGAGGGTGGCTTCTAGCTTCCCTCACTAACTCTCCGCTGTAGACTCTGAGCTGACTACTAAAAGGGAGAAGTATATAACTTGACTATAACATCACTCCCGAGGAGAAGCTCTTTTTATATGAGATAGAGGAAGGGATAAAACGTATGCCGTTTTTCCTAAGCGTCACCATTTTTTCAGCAGAGCTTCCCTTCTCTCTCCTCTAGAAGCAAACAACGCAAAATGAGTCAGCTCCGAGAGTGGCTCGCAGCTCTATATAAAATATCTGAGGGAATAAAGAACCCCTCTCTTTTCTCTTCCAGAAGTGATGCATGTGCTATGTTACAAGCAACCCTTATAATGAAAAAGGGAGATGAATTGTATTTCGATGATGGAGAAGAGAAGAGGACGACCGTGTTCTGATGATGATGGGAACGTTGATCATCATCAGCCAGTGGTAGTTACCTAATGCATCTTCCCCTCTGTAAATAATCTTATGCTTGATTGAACCACAGAGAGAGATGGAAGATCTACTCCAATCTCGGATTTACCACCGGCTTCTTTACTCTCTCTCCCTAACGCTCAACTTGTGACAAAAACTGACCCTGAGTAATGGCTATGGGTATGCCCATTATATTAAGAGAATTGGAAAAAGATGGAGAGGAAAATGGCCAGTACATGTTTTCTTTGTGGAAACGTGCTCTTTTTCTTGATGTTATGCGAATGCCATTTCCAAAATAGACTTGAATAACTGGACTGGCCATTACAGTTCTCAAGCTATAAAGCCAGCTATGTTAGGGGCAATATGGAAAGTGTATGGAAAGGATAGAAAATTAAGAAATGAACATGTCCTCTTAATTTTTACATAATGAAACCATTAACTCCATTATTTGTATTGTCACTAAGCCCTATTTTGGCAAGAATGGATGAACAGTTTTAAGGAAAAACTTTCGGGAACATACGGTACTTTGTAAAAGCAGTAAAGCTAGGCCCTTGTGTGCCCTTCAACTGTCTATCAAAATGGAACAAGTCAACTGCGCTCTTTCTCAGTTGTAAACATGTAAAAATAGAAAGCCTAATGTAGCACTTGCCCTCCCTCGCTAGCCACTTGTAAAATTGATGTAATGTCTTCCACTTTATGCCTGCGTTGGGTATTGTTCATCAAGAGAAAAGGGGAAAGGTAGTCCTTCGCCCTTTATGAGAAAGGCTAAATCTTCTACTAACTGTTTATGTATAAAATGAGTCGTTTCATAGCTAAATTTGGAAACGAGAGAAAATTATGGCCTTGTTGAAGCGTAAGCTTAATCAGATCAAGGTAACGAGCAAAAGATTTCCGGAAATAGGTATATTATTAACTGCGTTAAATTATTGAAAAGCTTTATGGAGAGGATGGAAATTACCAGAATAAAAATAAACTTTTGTGAAAGGAAGTCCATCTGAATGAATGATGGATGGGGATCAGTCTAAAATAAGTTGAAGGATGGCAGAAGACATGGAAGAGAATAAATGAAAGCTTTTATTTTACTTCTTACCAATTTGAGCCCGAAAATGGAAATGAATAGCCATCATTTCCATATTGGAGAAAGGCATGGACTGGTATGGTTTCTATCCGTGTCAGTATGGAAGGGAGGATTTTGGCCAAAAATAGCACGAAAAATAATAGTGAAAAGTGTAATTCTTCTTGTGTTCCATTCCCCATTTCCTTTTAGTAAAATTGTCCTTATTCTTCTCTGGCTATTCTCATTTTCCCCTTTCTGGACGAACAAAGGTGAACAGCGACGGTTGTGCGTGCACTCTTCAACTTTCCAATTTTCCTCCCTAAGGAAGCTGATTTCCTCTTTGAGCAGCGTCAAAATAGTATCAGCTACAAAATTCCTTTTGTTTTTCTCGACTAAAAAAGTAGAACGTGGAGTAAACCAATTCTTAAAAAACCTAACCGAAACCCTTTTACAAAAAATCAAACCGTTTAAATCCTCGCGCTATTTTTATAAATCGAACAAAAGCAAAACGTTTTCAGGAAAATCACTTTTTGTCATTTCCGCTTAAAAGACAAAAATTAGCGGTCAACCAACGGTGACCATATTCCTCTTTTGAACTAAATGCTTTCTTTGTTTCACCTCTTCGAAAGACCTTGTACTAGAGTGAACTCTGGATCAAAAGTGGAAATGGCAGAGTGGTTTGTCCTCTCCTAAATTCTGAGGGAGCAGCGTGGCAAACACAACTACTTTATAGTTTTGCTCAATGTTGAACTACCTATTTGAAGAAACAAAGCGTCCATCTCCTCCTTTTTATTCCATTTTGATAAGAAAACGCTGACTTCTCACATCCAAAAAGCCATCTTTAAGTAATAAAACGTGTGCAGAACATGTCAATACATACTCAATACGCATAATAGTATTCACACTTTGTTAATGAGAAAAAAATTAAGAGCAAATAATGTAGATCTGCCCAAAGATATAGTCATGCGTATACCTACCTATTTCCAAGAGAAAAATATATCAACCATTTTCGATATAATTGTTTAAGCTCTCTACCTACTCATGTACAATTTTAGCATGTCTTCATCTTTTTACTTTTCATATTTACTTAGAAGGCAGAATCCTTTTCCAGCTAAAAAAAGTGGTTATGTATCCATCTCGAAAATAACTCCTCTCTCTCTCCGTTGCTATTTCTATTTTCTTTTCTTCTCATGATTTTGCCCTAAGTTCCCTCTCCCTCTTGGTGAGCTCATGGAGAGTATCCTTGTACTTATCAAGTAAGACAAGCCATTTGAACAATAACAAAAATGCTCTTCCATGTAATCTAGATGTTTATTCATATATGCCATGTTATACGAGGAACAAAAATGATATAGCAATTTTTGCCTCGTTTTCTACCATCCCTATTCTCTTTATCCGAATCCCGAAACCTATCCCACATGCTTCTTCCTTTTAGTAGGAAGATAAACGTGAAAATTATTCTTCCCGCAACTTACTCTGCTGTAGACAAGAGTAAATGAATATATATTTTTCATTGTTAAGTTTTTTACTAGGACTGAAGAGGAGTGAGAGGTTATTGTTTAACCTAGTCTTCATCCACCATAATCTCTCATTGTTTGTAAAAGGATAAAAAATGAGACATGTGCGTCTGGCTCTCTTCCTCTGCTTCTGGATATTATGCTGATGGCAATGATAAACAAGTCATAATTCTAGATTATGATTAGCTATCCTCTCCATTTACTGTTCACGTGTAGTTACGAAGCGTTTCTCAAGAAGGAACACGGAGCGTCGTCACCATCTAATTATGCGTGCCTTCCCGTTGCTGTCCTGCTTTTCTAAAGCGAAAACGAAATTTCCTTTGTCTTCTCATCAGCATCAGCTTGTTTTTCAACTCCTTCCCGTTTTCTTCCACATATGGCTGTTAAATTTTCCCTGTAAATAGAGCCATCGTATGCCAACTCGTATGGAAAACTATTATGAGCTGTGTACAATTTTACGTTGAATTTTACAAAGATATTTCTTGCATGATGATAATGAGAATTGAGGATAGTGATGATTGGAAGTGGTTTCATTTTTTACTCATTTAATACAATTCGAGTTAAAAATATTCGTACAAACAAGTAACTTTGCCTCAATGTTTTTTGATAGAACAAATATGATAAAATGAAATAAATAGGTTCTAAGACGGGATGAAGAAGAAGATTTCATTTCATGTAATCAACGAATAAAACCATGTTGGTTAAGTAGTAGGTATACGAATGTTTAGAATTTTAGGTATCAAGTTTCCTACTATTTATAATAGTGACAAGTGATGCGAGTGATTCTACAAGAAAATACTCAAATTATCAAATTAAACAAGAGTAAATGTGGCCACTTAAGCAGAATTCCTTATCATCAGCGGTACTAGATTTTCTTCAACCGTATTTAGGTAGCTTTATATCTTGTTGCTTCAAGTTTAAAAATAAACATTTTTTTTATCATTTCAACAGAAGAAAGACTAATCCATGTTAGTATTTAAAATTATGATGAACTTTTTATGACTAATTCCTCAGCCCATGTGGCGCAATTGGATCTAAAGACGTAAATGAGAGTTAAGAAGAAGCTGAAAGTAAACAAAAAGTTGGGCTTCTATTCATTTACATTAAAAGTTTTAAGCATTTTCGGATGTTAAAAGTAGTAAAAATATGATCTGGTTTAATGCTCAAAGTCAACTTAATCATTTAGTAAATTATAGCCTTGTCCTTACAAAGTTAACGAGTAAATCGTCACTTTCAATTCGGAATATTTCATCTCTTAAATTGTACACATAAAAATTTGTTAAAAATATGATTGTCCCCTCCTCGTTTTTCCAAGTGGAAATGAGGAATTGTAATTCATTTGCATTATTCAATTCAATAAAAATGGCAGTCGCCAGAAGGTAGAGAGGGAAAAGGGGATGAAATACTATTATTGGAACGGGGGATGCGAAGAGTTTTAGTAAAAGAATATCTCCCTTCTCCATCCACTTCCAACTAGGAAGGGTACCATGTGCACACAATGAAAGGCTTTTAATGTGCATTATTTGAGCTTGTCATTGTTACACAGCAGCTATGAAACATAAGCCTCGACCGTTTCACAACGCATAATAAGATTTGAAGCCCTCTCTCTCTTCTCTCTCCTCCGCGTCTAACTGTTTTGCTGGATTTTTGCCCTAAAGCTGTTGTTGTTTTTGTGCGGAAGGAAAGCGGAAGGGGAGCGCGAAGGGGATTGCATTTTCAAAGCCATCTCATCCTTGCTGAAGCTGAATGTCTGAGACTGCTCCGCAACCCCCATGAAAAAAGTATTTTGTAAGGGTGAGAATAAGTGCGAAGGGGGATTCCAAACTTTTTGTGAAATCTAGGACGAGAGCGAGAAGGGATTCAGGTCGCTCTAATGATCATCGTCGTTCCTTCTTTGTTCTCTTCTTCACTGCCTGCTCGACATCATCATCATCATGTCATGTTGTTGTTTTGTCTGTTTTCAGATGGCATCCCAAAAAAGCTATAAACGAAAAATGTTTTTATGGCACATGCAATACATAATCCATTCAAAGGTGATGGAGAACGAGAACAGTTTTTCTCAAAGCATTATATTAGCAACTTCTTTGTGAATATTTATTCCTGTGGCTTTGCATAGCATTGTTGAAACTTACTTGAGGTACTTAGAACACTGTTTATTCAGACTATTCTACTTTTGCTGTATTGCCCTAGTTCACTTCTACAGTTATGCAATGACGAGTCTTGCAGTGTTTTTGTCACTCCTTCAAAAAAAACTTGTCTACTCATTTTATTATGAGGTATTTC
This sequence comes from Rambutsinella grinnellia, assembly GCA_027743725.1. Lineage (NCBI taxonomy): Eukaryota > Metazoa > Arthropoda > Collembola > Entomobryomorpha > Entomobryidae > Rambutsinella > Rambutsinella grinnellia. The sequence goes on from JAHZMU010001828.1 coordinate 15,225, forward strand.
ATACACGAATCTGAAACTTACAAGGAGCACATGGTCCATGGAAGCATTGCATTTCACTCTCTACTTTAGAGAATATCAAGTTGTTGTTCAAGAGACAATGAAGCTATTGCAAAGAAAGGAGAAAATGAGCAGCATGTTTTCCCTCCTCTTGTGAGCCTTCTTGCGCGTTGCGTTGCATGCTCTTTATATTCTGCTTTGTTGTTTTCCTTGAGACAAGAACAAAAAAGCATGGGTTGAATGATACGAAATGATAAAGCTGGGGGCGATTTCTATAAATACGTAAAAAAATATGACGTGCAAGTAAAAAATAACAAATATGGAGGAGACAAAAACAGGTAACTCTCTACCTATGTATGTGCATGGCATCCTTTCAAAAATACAAACAAGTTGTTATTGTTCTGATCTGATTTTCCTAAGCACTTGCATAATATCTGATAAAAATTAGGCTCAATTTCAGTTTTGTTTTTAGATTTATTGTTGGAGCTGCTATGCAAATAATAGTTTTTTGAATAATGATGGATGACTAAATAATGCAATTTGTTATGTTTTTGCTATAATTTTATTACGATGGCATATAATCAATTGCATAAATTATTATGGCATTTGAAATACTAGAATATAGTAGTTTAAATGTTTGATAATTTAGTAATCTAATCTAGTATGCAATATTGATTATCGATTCGCCAGACCCAACCCAAACATCAGAAGATATAATAAAATATAAAAGTTGTTGCATCATGCCATGAGAGTAAAAATTGCATTTGAATTGAATACGAAAATAATTCGGAGAAAAGCCACACTATCAAGAGTGAGAAACAAACAGGTAGTCTGAACACAGATAGACAAGCAGACAAGTAGACCCTGCAATTAAGTCCTACGTAAATTAACATTTATATCTTCATGGACAGTCTAGTGGACTCATCAGCTTTTTAGTTTGATCTAAAATCTCATGCTTTTTACGCAGACGCTTGAAAACTCTCAAGAAAAGTGACAAGGTGAATTACTAGTTCGTTTCGTTACGAGTGGAATTATAATTAGAGGAAAAAGTAGATCTTTAATGTTTGTCCTCTCCAACCCAGAAAGAATGTGACCGTCCATCATAAATGTTAGCAAATGCCTTATCATAAAAATCTTATCAGAAGAGATTCATTATGTCTGCTAAGCTCTCTTAAGTACATGAATGACCTTGCGCTAACTTTCAGCTAATGTGTCCAGCTCTAGTTAACCAATCCGTTTGTAAGAGTGGTTATTTGTATGCATTTTATGTTCAAAAAGGATAAATGGTGTGGACTAAAAACTGAGAGTGACTCGTTCAAGAGTTACGAAAGAACCATCTGCTACTAAATTGTTAAAAATGAATGAATTCATGCGAATGAATTTGAGTTATATCAGACTCGTTGGAATAATCGTGATAATTAAATTGTCTCAAAGCTTGAAAATTATCTAAGAAGTATGCACATAGTAATTAATTTTTCAGATATCATTTCAGTTAATAGAGGACCACGTTGACTAATCTGTGAGTTGGTTGACGAGGAGAAGTTTGGAAATATTTTGTTGGACGATGGCTCTCTATTCGTTTGCAATTTGAGCTTGATTACTTTACTGATCTTTTAGGAGAAATATATACATACGTCACGCAGGCATTTATCAATTGGGGATTGCTGGAGTAAAAAATATGGAACCGAAGCGAGTTAAATTAATGGCTTGATGATGTAGAATCTAATGCTAATAATTTTCACCCCTTTCGGCTTAAAATCCATATCGACGTTTTTAAAAGACTATTTTTGCAAAAGAAAATTAAAAAATTATCTAGCTTTCTGAATTCTATCCTAACCTCATCAGTCTCATCATTGGATGAGATAGGTCATGACTACTTGGTAAGTCAGTATTGCAAGAAGGTAATAATTCTGTGAAAATAAGCAAGTAAAAAGATGCATTTTGTTTATGGGCTTGTATCAAAGCTTACTTCATCTTTAACACGGTTTCATTTTCTTGCAACAACAATTCCAGGAAATGCACCTAAACCGAGCATCATTTTTTCCTTTATGAAAGATTTCAAGTGAGGAATGACAGGGCGGGCTTCATCTGACAATGAATGAATTGCACTAAAGTAGGTACACGAAGTGCATCGAAAATCTCTGGGATCAGGAAAGGAACTCATGATCCCATGGCATGATAGAAAATGTTGAGAATCAATCTGTTCATTGCTACAAGCAAATGTTTTAACGGACAACTTTACCTACTTCCTTTCACTTGAAAGAAAAATTGTTTAGATTTCACTTTCTGTCATTAAATACACATAAACCTTTTTAAAGATATTTTGGAGGGATTTTTTGGGTGAAGATGCAAGATTTTTTGTAAGAAGTGCATCGTTGCAACAGGAAAAATCAAAAATACCATTGTTCAAGCTCCAGATGCATCAAATGTTTTTGGCCCAGCAGATTCTCGTCTCCCCTATTTGATCTTTTCTTTTCATCTTTTTTACCCTGCTTATTTTTTTTTTAAATCAGGGGCTGAGTATGTTACTGGAATGTTAGGATTGAAAACAAAGCAATATTATTTGGCGACTATTTGATTTGCTATGTAATAAATCCAAGGGATGTGGTGAAATATTCAGGGTTAAACTTTTATTTGTAATTATAAATGGGCAAGAAATTAAAAATGCTTAATAAAAGGCAAGGTCAAGTAGGACGATTCACGTTTTCAATGTGTTAAAAGATGCATGTTCGAACAAAGGAACAAGATTGGGTAAAAATGTAGCCTTCACCCTCATCGAATAATCAAACCATGTACCACAAATTTCTTAGAATTCAGAGGACGCTAAGGTAATTTATTGTTCCCAAGCATGACGCTACTGCTCAATTTACTATCTTTTGCAGGTAATCTCTAAGATGGGAAAACAGGAACCGGTGTAATCATTACAATAGACCTCATGATAAAAATGATTTGGAACATTATTAAATATAATTAGGAAAATTTTGCAATCCAGGTCAAATTAAAGAAATTAGTTTAAGTACAACCCTTTGGTACTTTTCAAGGTTAAAAGAGAACCACTGATTGGCAAATAAAAAGGGTGTAACTTTGACTTTGTGAAGATATTTCAGCCTTTTAGTAATATTTCATGATGAATTTCTAACTTCCTTTGTTTAAATCATTCTGATCCAGGCATAAAATATCATGAGCTTCTGCTTTGTAATCGTCACCAATTGCTGAAGATGACCTAAGCCTAAAGTGAAATGACATGTGTATAAAACTTCTTAAAATTTGCAATAGACAGGCACGAGCAACGAACGAGTGTAAAACATTAACAGGAAAATTACTCAGCCACCTGCTCCTTGTAAATTATTCTGATATGATATAGCATAGTAGCAAGCAAATATGACTGGAACAGCACATGGGCACTGCCCTTTTTTGCTAGTCTGCTTGCTCATTTCGTATTTTTCTTTGTCAATGGCCTTCTTGGAATTTCCTTTGTTTCATGCTATATGCAATAGCACACAAGTGGTTTCGATTGCACTTTTTTTTACTCCACTCTGAAACCGGCTTTTACCTGAGTCAACAACTGTTAATCGATATGGGAAGGAGGGAAATGAGTAAGAGTGTGGATAACCCCGTGTAAAACTGCAACTGTTTTCACTTTCTAGCCAACTCCAGGAAACAACAAAAATACAACGAAATTGATTAGCAATTTCTAGCGAACTTTTCTTGTTTTGTGAAAAGGAAAAGTTGACTGACATATCGTTTCCTGTACGGGAAGTTTTATGATGATTCATTTATACCGAAATGATTACTGCTAATTCTTAGAGATTAAGATTCCCAAGCGGGCTTCATTCATTTAGCGCTAAAACTCAAGTCGGACATAAAAATTATATTTTCCCATCCATTTTACACGCATTAATTCACCATTTCAACGTTCTTGGAAGGGAGAAGAATGCAACAACAAAAGGAATTTGCGTCCTCCCTCTTCCATTTTCCTAGAAAGGTCTTGCTCCGCCGGTTTCATCTTTCCAAGGTCTCAAGTCTTTGTCCATTTGACGTAGAAACAAGAATTGGCAAAAACAAGATGGTATTATTGAGCCCAGACTGGTACAAGAAGGTTCAAGTGCGTACAAAATCCACAGTTTACTTTGAAGGTCTTCTATCCCTTCAAGCATATAGCCCTGAATATTTCTAAAATAGCTTGTCGTTGCCGTCCTTCATCCCACTTTTCCATCATCCTATTTGCTCAGTAAAATCACAGCTAGTTTTAAAGTGCGTGAATGATACATTTCCCGAAACAAAAGAGGGTCTTTTACTAACCGCTCACCCTTGCTAAATATATTTGCATAAGAATAAACTCACCCCAATCATTTCCCCCATGCACATCTGCTAGTTTAAAAATGCTGATGAGTTTTGAATGAATTCGTCTAGAATTTTATGAAATATTATGCAATGCATTTCTTTGTGTGCTTTTTTATTAATATCAGAAACAAATTATTTTTATGAACGTTTTTATGAGAAGGTTTGTATTAAACATTGCATAAAGCTGAAATTAAGAAACTTGCTTAATAATTCCATGCACTTTCTATCTAAAAATTGATAGTAAATATGTAATTTCACATTTTATTATTTTATTAATGTTAATGCACAACTTCTAGATCTTCTCTCGACACATAAAGTGATTACTTTTACAATTTTCTACAATGTCCAAGCTACTTTTGGTTACATTTTTCTTGTGCAGAATTAATCAAACGTTCCAATGTAAGTTAATAATTCATTATATTCGCGACATTTACAAAGTCAAACTTTATTTCGTAGATGAGATGGATGCCATAACACGAAGACCAGGAGCTTCTCAAATGTTCAAGTCTAAAGAGGAGATTAGAAAAGAAATTATAGATTTTGAACAAGAACGAAGCTTGTCCCTGCGCACAATTGAAGGAAAACTCGATTATAGCAATGTGCGCTCTCTGTGCCAGTTTTTACAAACTGATATCCTTCTTAGTTTGAAGGGGAAGAAGATCTTTTACTTTGTGCCTGTAATTCCAATACAACAAAAGGACTTGCCAAAATATAGAGATACATGCTTTAGTTGGATTCGAAAGCCTTGTGGTTAGATAATTAATTTATAATTGAGATTAGCTGGTAATTAAAGTAGCAAATTTGAACAGTTGGAACTCCAAAGCCTCCTTTCGATTACCGATGCCACTTTTGGATACCTTATGATGACAACTCAAGATGTGAAGCGACAGAAGGTTTTGGCGACAACGATATGGGTGCAAGCCAAGTCAAGTACGACTCCATCGTAGTCAATGGTCAGGAAGCGGTAACACTTT